>VYZR01107056.1:0-19513 GCA_013400675.1 Oxylabes madagascariensis | reverse complement strand
GAGCTTTCCAAAAAAATACAGCTATTAATATCTCAAAGAAATGAGCTGATGTCTAACTAATGATCTTTCAATGCTGCTGGGAACATGGTTTATATTTTTAATTTTATATGATGTCAGCAACCACTTCTAGGGGCTGGCACGTACTTTGGGCGAGTCCAGAATATTTCAGAGACCAGCCAGGATTTTCAAAGCAGCTGTAAGAGTTTTGACTCCTGGGCACTGAGGAAAAAAATGTTCTTTATGAGCTAAGCCCATCCACAGCGCTTGTTTCCCAGGCTGCCTCATTTATTCAATAGTTTGAGACAGTGTTGGATTAAATTTCGTCTTCCAAGCCCCGTCTGCTGAAGCTGCTCACCAGCTCTGTCATTTATCAAGGACACTACATGGGATCCTTGATTTGGTTGCTGCTTCTCTGGAAACCACTAATAGAGGGTGAGAGCATAAAGAAACAGGGAGGGGGAAAAGAAAGGAAGGAAAAAAAATCTGCATTTCTTGGAGGCAAAGAGTCCCTGGCTAATCTGCTGAGCCCTGCAGCCCCCAGGAGCCAACTCCTAAACCAGAGCCCTGTCAAAAATGACTCCTTCCCTAATGTAATACTGGAGGAAGAATAAATTTACAGCTTGCTCAGGGAGGACAAGAAGCCTTTCTGAGACGTCTGTGCTGGACCCACCCTATCTGGTTCTGATTTTTTTGTTTTGAATGCATCTCCAAACAATCACTGAAGATAAACAACACAAGCAGGGAAGCCTAGCCAAGTGGCTGAAATTACTGAACCTTTGAAGACTAAACTCCTGCAGGATCAATCTTCCCTGTAGCATTTCCTACTGAAACTGGATCATTTCTTGCTGCTACAGGAAAAATTGTCTGGAAATCCCACAAGGCCTCCCAGAAAGACTGGTAATCCCTTACCTGCAGCAAACTCTAATGTGTTTTCCCTCAAACAAACTTTCAAGCCTTCCTTGCTGGGCTGCATTTCTTTTTCTTACCCGTTTAGGAAAGAGTATGGATTAGCCTAATAACTCATGGGGTCATCCAGAAGTTGTTAAAGCTACTGATGTCTTTGAAAGCCTTGTTCTCTGTAGCAGCCAGAGCTTGTGCTTGGCTTGAAGTTGGCTCCACTGTTACTGCCCATAACTTTAGTAATTGAACAAGGAACCTTCCTGTAGCGACCTTCATCTGCATTTGCCCAGATCATTTTCAAATTCATAAAGAGCCTGTTTTCAGCCAGGTCACAGAGCTGTTTGCCAGTGTCTGTGTGCTGATTTGGGCAGTGCTGCTGCTGCACAACGTGGTTCCAGTGCTGGCATGGGGAGAGCTGAGCGTTTGTTTCCAGCGCTGGCTTTGTCCAGAGGAATTGCTGCCGTGCTCTGCAGAGTCTCCTGAGGTGCTGCTCAGTGAAGCTCATCAATCACTGTGTCACTAATGACTGGAGCCCAGCTGAGCTGGATGCTGCTACTGCCTGCTGAGAGCCGAGCTGGAGCTGAAAACAGACCTGGGAGGTGGGAGCAGCAAGTGTGAGCAACCTGTGTCAGATCCTCCTGCTTCACTTCCCCTCGTGGCGTGTTCTGAGTGGAGGGTGCCACCAGTATCCAAAATAATTGGGATTGCAGCTGCAGTCGGCAAAGTCCTTGGCTGTGCCTCGTTGGGAATGCTGAGATGCCGCTGTTGCTGCTTCAGTTTCCTTTCCTGAGGCAATCTGGGAAGCAGCAAGGCTCCGCAACGGTGCTGTGGGGCAGCCCAGAAACTACCAGAGGTTTGTTAGTGGCGTCTTCTTGTAAGTGCAACATGTGTTCAAACTCATATTAAAAACCATATTTATATATTGGGCAAACCAACACGTCTTGGTTCATCCAAATTCTGGAGTTGGTGATGTACCCCTGCTGTATTAGGAGTTCTTGCAGCAAATGTGTATTTATTTGTGGGCACTTTTGGCCATCCACAAACTGTTTTAATCAGCTGAGCTGCAGTTTCTACAGCTTGAACTATTTAGCATGGCGGTGCCTGAGCCTGACTCTGTGCAGCAGCTGAAAGATTCCAGCAGCAGTGTCTGACCTACACTGCTCAGCCAGGGCTTGGTCTGACCCTTCTCCTGCAGCTGTCCTCCCTTTGCTCAGGAGAAACTGTCCTTGTTCACTGAGTGCAGCCTCTGCCTCTCCAGGCACTGTTCTCCCTTCAGGAACTCATGTCTGCAGTGTTTCCGCATTTCCTTCCTGTCCAGGTTCATCCCTCAGTCTTACAGCAAGTTGATTTTTTTTATTTTTTTTTTTTTCCCCTGGATGCTAAACCCTGGGTGTCTCCCCCTCAGCTGAATCCCTGCAGGATGTGTGTATAAATTCTGGGATTGGGTCACTTTGTGCATAGGCAGGGAGAGGTCTGTTCCAGCATCATCTGCTGTCTAGAAAGCACTGTCTAAACACATCAAAGGGAGCACTGTGATGTTAAGACTTGGCCACAGTCCCAATCCCTTACGGTCTTCAAGCCCATCCTCCTGGAGCAGCTGCTCGTGGAGCTTCCACCAGGTGCCTACAATGAGGATTTGACATGGTGCCACTTGGCACTCAGCCCCCAGCATTATGGGCTAGAAAAAGCAGCAGAGGCTTAGTCCTGCTAGAGCAGACACTTTCCAGGTACTCTTGCCTTAATCCCTCTGTCTGTCTTCTTTATCCCAAAGAGCAGGAAAATCATGATAGAATTAAAATGGGATTTGCTTGCTGCAAAATCCTGAGCAGCTGTCTCCTCAAAAGCTGCGTATTTTAGCAACTCTTCTGTGATGGTCCAAGAGGTTGGTGGTGAGATGCAACTGTTGCTTTTTGATGAGATAAGGACCCATCATATCCCTCTCTCTTTGTGCTGTCAACTTCCAGGCTCTGATTTCCATAGGAGAGAATCCTAGGTGGGTTAAACAAGAGCCATGTCAAAGACTTCTGTTCCTCAAATGTTTGAGGTAAAGAACAGAAATTCCTTATCAACTACCCTTGTCTTTGAAGCTAAGGAAAGCAGATGGAGAATGAAGGCACAGGGATCACATTGGTCACGTTGGATCAGATCAAATATCCATCTGTCCCTCGGTCTTGTCTCTGACAGTGGCCAGGAGCTGATGGCTGTGGAAAAGTGTGAGTAAAAAAGCAAGTGTGTAGTAATACTTTTGACTACTCTGCAGGCCTGAATCCAGCAGGCTATGGCTTAGGCATGTCCTTAGCTGTGAGCTGATTTTATTCCTCTTTTTAGCCCTCAGTGGATTTTTCTGTTGCTTGCCCCAATCCTTTTGTGAACCTGTGAAAAATTTGGTCGAGGGCAATGTCCTTGGATGATGTTACAGTGCAAGGTTCGTGGCAAACAGTTACACAACTTCACTGCCTGCAGTGTGGAAGAGCAGTTTTCTGCCACAAACTCTGTGATGTTGATCAAGGCATTTTGTTCCCTCTATGTAAAATAGGGATTATGTATTCCTGTTTCACAGGGAATTTGGAGGATAATATTTAGAGGTTGTTCAGATACTAGGGCTGAGAGATTTATAGAAACATACATATTAAATTAAGCAATTTAATCTTAATCTGATTCCTTTCTGACTTCCAACAGCCTATGCCATAAAACCAGGTTGTCTTTCTTTTAATTATTTTTAATTTGGTTTCTCTCTCTCTTAAAGAAAAAAGGACAGGCATATCTCTGCTGTCTTTATTATGCCTAATATTTGTGCTGGACATGCTCTTAGTGTGGGTTTTCCAGTGTTTGACTCTGAAATACAGGATGCTATTGTACCTTGAATGGGATATCACTAAAAAGCACTGCAGAGTTACAGAGTTCCCAGGTTCAGCAGGAATTCACAGTCCTTGTCACATTCAAACACCAAGACTCCTCCATAGCAGAGTTTAAGAAGAGTCTGGTGTTTTCCTGATTAGAGAGTCTGAAAATCTCCTCGCCGTGGCTGGCTTGGGCTGAAATGCTGATCTCCAGAAAGGAGGGAAGAAAGAGGAGAGGAATAAAGTCTCTTTGGTGTTAGGTCTGTCCTGGTAGGTGCAGTGTTCTTCAGGGTGGGTAACACCTGTGGAATGGTTGAATTGAGTGAGTTTTGTGCAATGAAATATGAAACTGTTGCTTTGTCCGCTCTGTTCATGCAGAGCAGAAACCCTGAAAAGGCTGATTTATTCATGTCTTCTGGTCTCTAAGAATCAGAAATCATTCCCACACCTTTTCATTTGTAACTTCATGGAACTCCACATGTGTGGCAGAGATTAGATCACCTAATTGATTTATAGTCAATCAGTGACTGTAAAGCCCTTGCACTCCTCGTGAGCAATTTATAGAGGTCTGAAAGTTCCCCCCCTGAGCTGCAGTGGAGGCTTTAGCCTGGCTGCAACGTGGGTTTAAAACTGTTAAAAATCCCTGGACTTGAGGTCCTCTGGTGTTTGAGATTGTTTTAGAAGGTGTTGGCTCTGTGGTGGGAAGAGGGGTTGATGAGAGAACAGAAGTGAATGCCTGCAGCCTGTGAGCTCCAGCCTGGAGAGCTCTGACCCTGCAGGAGATGGAGCAGCTCTGGCCAGCACTGGGAGCTGCAGCCTTGGGAGGCATCACCCTGCAAGGGACAGGAAAGCTCCACTGCAGCTCTGTGTTCATTTAGCCCAAACTACTGTTCTAACAGCAGGGGGATGTTCACCCTGGCTCTTGCTCCTGTTTGAGATGAGGATTTGGAAATATGGAAATAAAGGTGATGTGGATTTTTTGTGTTTTTCTTTGCTGCTGTTAGTGCATATCATTATGTTATTGGGAGCTCTTGCTGTTGTTTCAGTTTTGATCACTTAAACAATTAACAGTTCGTGTAGAACCAGGGGTAGTCTCTCCTTCTTCCCAGATCTGCCATTGGAAAATATTGGAAGAAGCAATTATACCCCCGGCCCCCAAACAACCTCAAAATCATCTCTTTCTGGAAAAAGAAACAGGGAAAAGGAATATATATGCACTGGTGTAGCAGCAAGCATCAGTTTTGGCTCCAGCCACACAGATGAGTTTGGTTGCTTGGTGTTCATCCCCCGTTGCCAGTTATATCTTGCGAATTTCCAGTTATCATCATCCACACACAAAACCCCACAACCCTTAGTTATTAATTCCCCCTTCCCACTGACCTGGCTCTCCATAAATCTTAGGCCTGGAATCTTTCTTCCTTTCTTCTCCTCCTGCTCCCACCTCTTTCTCTCTTTTTTCTCTTTTAAATTAAACACATTCCAGAGAGAGGCTGGGAGCTGTTAGGAAGCTCTGCATTGATGCGCTTTCCTTTGGGATGTGCAGGCTGGTGAGATTCCTGCCCGTGCTTCTCCAGCCTGCAGCAAGGAGGAAGGGGAGACATCAGCTTGTGGCATCCAGCGCTCCCTGTTCTGCTCCAGAACCACTTCTGCATTCTGAGTTCACTAGGAGAAAGGCACTAAAAAATAAAAATAAGCCTGTACCAAAATCAAGATATGTGCAAACTACTGTTTTGACTTTTTCCTCAAGGGGCCTGGTATTTCATCACAGAAGGAAATTAGATTGGTTTGACATGATTTGTTCTGGACAGATGTATGTTGACTGTAAAGTGATTGGATGGTTATCTTCCAGGTGCTTATAAATAGTCTGTTTATTTACTGCTTCATTTTTTTTTCCTGAGTATTTATGTAAAAATGTCTGGCTTCTGTTCTCCATTTTTAAAGATAAGCATCATCCTGCCCTTCTGCCCAGAGGATCACAGGATGGCCTCCAGAAATTCTTGGACATGTTCACCAGTCACTCGCCAGAAGACTCTCTAAGTGCTCTCAAGATACTGTGACTTACATAATCAGAAACTTCAGAATTGCCTTGATAAGTCAATAACTCAATAATTAGCAAGTTTTTTTCCTTTTGGATGCTGTGTTTGTGAGGGACACATTGTAAAACTTTCCATTTTTATACTTTGTGCACTACCTTGTGCACTGCCCAGAAACTCAACCTCCCAACTGGCTGAGTCTGAATGTGGACACATTCACAGAGAAAAAGGTATAAAAGAAGCTGGGAAACTGGAAAAAGGATCGTAAGGACTGATTGAAGTCAACCCAAGTATGGCAAGAGAAAGCCCCGGGGTTTTATGTAGTGCAGGCCCAACTGAGAAATAAGGCAGGGAAGCAGCGGATATCCCACCTATTAATTTTGCACTTTGTGTTTGGGTTTACCAGATTCTTTTAGCTGGAGTGCTTTAACACAATAAGTGGTGTAAAACGTTTTAACTTTCTCAAAGAAGCCCAAATACTTTTAGCAGATGACTTGATCTCTCGTGCCAGTGAGCGTGTGCTTCAGTCTCTGTGCAATTTCCCTTTGACAGAGTGCCCAGTCCTGCAGGAGAACAGCTGAAGGCACAAAGTAATTTGATCGAAATTTTAAGACATCTTGAGGGATCTAAGCTTTGTCCCATCAAGGAGAACCGCTTTTCACCTTTCCCTCACTTCTGCCTCTTAAAAATCCATAAGGAAGAAGAAAAAAAATTCCTCAACCCTTAATTTATATTTAGAAGCTGACTGTTTTCCTTGAATCCCTTTCTGGCTCAGCCAAACTCAGAGCCCAGGCTGACAGCTGTGAGTTTGTACCATCAATTTCCATGTACATGTTCCTCAGATAATTACCTGAGGGAGCGGGTTTCAAACCACAGCGTGTGGCCCACGGCCAAGGCGATAGAGATCTGGCATTGTGTGGGAAGGAGGGTCAGTGCAAATCAAATATGACCCCCATTCCCACATGACAAGGAAATAAAACCTCCACGTGCAGGCATGTGGAGAAGCTTCTCCTTAGTCCCTCAGCTTAAATATAACCAAGCAGGAAAAATAATGCTGGCAAGGAAATACAACTGTATTTATTGGCCATTTGGTGCCCAGCAGGTCTCAAACTCTTCAGTGCTGATTTTTCATTAATGCTGCACTGGAAACCCCGGCTGCCTGCTTGTTTTAGGAGCTGAAAATCTTCTGTGTGCTGGAGGCAGGAATAAAAGTTTGCAGCAAAGAACGTAAAAAGGAAAAGTTGACGTGACTGTGAGCAACTTGGGTGGAAAGCTGAAAGCTCCCCACACAGACATTGCAGAAACAGGTTCCCCCAGAGTGGATGAACTGTCTTGGAGGTTGGTCACTGAGGGACGTGAGTCACCCACCCTTTGCCTCTGAGCATGAAGAGAGGCCAGGGTGACCGCCTTGGGCTTCAGTGTCTCACTTTCAGGTGCCTCAATTAGGACAGGTAAACCCTACACTTGCGCTGTAGGCAGGGACAAGAGGTGCTTCAGGGGGAATGGGTGAGTCTGAGGGAACAGGCTGGCAGGATATGCCATCGTGTCCTGCCGTGCTGGTGAAACTCAAACCATTAGGGATGGCTCCAAAGGCCCCATGTTCTCTTTGCCCAGGACATCAACCCCATTGTCTGGTTCCTCTTCCACAAACAAGAGCAACCCAGTTTCCACAAACAAATTGTTTCGGTAGCTTGTTCAACAAACAACCTTCATGGGCTCAGCTGTAATCATCCCCAGTGTCACTCTGTCAGAAATTGCTGGATTTTGGTGTGTGTGGAACGGCTCTGTGCTAACAGGGGACCTGCAGCTGTGGTCATCACGGTGTCCTTGTGTCCCATGGGCTGCAGGACAGAAGAGCTCAATCAGCACCTGACCCAGTGCTGGGTTTACTCCCCGTGCAGTGTCACTTGGCCCACCCTGGAAAGCCACAGACCCCAGCCTTGGTGAGGTGTCCTGTGAGTCAGCTGTGGATGCTGCTGGGAAGTCAGGAATTCTTCCCGTACAAAAATTCCAAGTGGTGTAATCCAAATGGCTATATTTAGGCATTTGAAGCACAACTCACTGAGTGCCCCCAGTGTAACAGAGCAGAAGGAGTGTGAGGAAGTAGCAAAGTATTTGTCCCACATAAAGACTAAATATCCATTATCAGCAATCTCTTTGGCCTGCTTCCTCTGTTGTTTCTTTCCCTCTGGAGATTTGGCAATTGGATTGATTTGCTGCCTGACTCACTGTCTTAGATTGAGATACTGAGAATTGCTGACAGTATTAATAAAATTAGCATTAGGGAGGATGTTTGAACGTTTGCCTTTGACGTTTTTAGGGGAGAGAGCTGACATTTAGTCTAAGTTAAAAAGTTACTTAATTGCCTTTGTTTTTTCTCCTGACCAAAGTCTTTGTGGTTTTCATGTGAAAACTTAGTCCAAAACGAAGAATTTCAGATTGCAGGTTTTGGTCTTTCTTTTTGCTGAGAACCCCTGATTAGTTAAGAATGCACTAGATATTTAGCAGTGTTCTTGGGAGAAATATTTTCATAAAACCATAAAATACATGTACAAGTATCTCCAGCAGTATTGTTTTATGATAGTGAGAATTATTTTGTTCTATCTTAGGTGACATAAAGGTCAAACTGAAATAATAGTCTTAATGTCAAAATCTACGGACAGGCAAATAATTTTCAAGAATGGTTTGCATCATTACTTTTAAATGCAGTTGCCTGGTCTTTAGGATTTGTGGTTAACTTTTGCTCCCCGTGGGAAATGACTGAATTGAGGAGACATTTGTTTCATGTCATGACTGCTCTTTATCTACACACCCTGCACTGTTTTCACGTGGTTCAATTAATCCCCAGGGAACAGCAGCAGGCTGAGCTTGGGTTTGCTCTGGTTGGCAAGGGGATCACTTTTCACCAGTCATTATAGGCAATTTTCAGTAGCCCTTAAAGGTTTTAATTCGGGTGTTTGCTATTTTGTGCTCTTTGCCTGACAAGTGGAGGTGCCTGATGTCACTGAGTGTCTTCTTGAATATTCCCTTTCCATAACCACCAGGGCAAAGTGTCGGAGCTGCTGCCGCTGGTCAGTGTCCATGTAAGGTGTGGAATCGTGTGAAAGATCTTCCATGTGTTAACACTCATTTATAGGTTGTATCCTTTTAAATAGGATCCTTTTTATCCTTTTTATCCTTTTTAATAGGGCACTGCTGGTCTCCTCCCTGCCCTATGTGTTTCCTGCTGGCCTCATCCCTTGGCTGGTGGGAATACACGTTTTTGGGGCTGGAACTGGCATTACTTTGTGCCTGTGTTGTTTTGAGGCCATACATGCTGGCTGTGTGCTGCTATCAGCAGAGCCAGTTACTCTTCAGGGGAGTTTTCTGTGGGGAATCCAGCAGAAAACCTGTGCCAGTCTCAGCTGTACATGTGTGCGGTCGAATTCCCGCTGCCTTTAATGAAGAGCGAGTGCCAGAATCTAAAACAACTTTTCCTGCTCTCCTATAGACAGCATTGCTTGTTCCATCCCACAAAAAATGTTGCTATTCTCTTATCCGTTTTTCCCTTTCTCTGACTGCAAAAATTATAAATTATTTCAGTGCAAAATTTTTGGAAGGTTTTCTCCCTCTTCCCCATTTCCTGAAAAGCTTGCATACAGAGTGAGACACTCATAAGCTTTTCCGAGATAAGAATTTAATTTATTTATGCTTCATTGTTCCAGGCATGGCTACAGACTGGTTTGGAAATTTGCTGTTCCAACTTTAACAGGTCACTGCATGGAAAGGAGCAGCTGGATTTTCCTCCAGAGCAGCCGTCAGCTGTTGGAAATCTCTTGATACTTCCTTGGCTTCTCCAGATTCAGCATTAACTTCTCCTTCCTGTAACAGGAATTATGCTACGTGCTGTAGACTCTTTAGCTAGAAAAAGGAGGAAAGCACAGGAGGGAAAAACAGCAGATGCTGGTGGGGCTGGAAGAGGCCGCACCATTGCACTGACTCCTTTTCACCTTCATAAGGTCAAAGTGTAGGAGAAAAACCCTCTCCAAATCCAGCATGTCACAATCTGTCTGAAGTGACTCCGGTAACTCGAGCAACTTCTGTAGCTCAAGCGAGTGGGCAGTGAGTCCAAACTGCAGAAATGTGAACTGCTCCGTGCTTTTACACTGCTTTTCCCTCTCACCTCTTCCCCTCTTAGGAAGTGCCTCCTCCGTGGCATATTCCAGTGTTCAGGATAGCTGAGGGATGGAGGCAGCAGCCCCATTTCTCATCTCACACGGCTGCAGGATTCTGCTGACTCCGCTGAAGCTCGTCCTGATTTGCGCAGATAGAATGACCCACATGTGAAATCTGTGTGATGACATCTGTAGGAGATGTAATGCAGCCAAGTGACTTTGCCATGAGAACAGTTTCAGTCTTGCTTGACTTTCTTTTAGAATACAATGACGAAAACATCATATTGCATTAAGTAGTACTTAATTAATGTAAGCCATGAGAGAGAAATTCAAGCAACTTGCTCCTTGGAGCTGGATGTTTTACTGAGAACTGAGCCAGAGTGACATAACTGGTGACTTTTTTTCAGAAGTTGAGCTGTTGGTTGCCTCTTGTCTCAACCGTACTGAGATTCGTCCTTCAACACCAGCTAAAAAAATTTGAAAGCAGGTTTTCTGCTTGATCTTTCACATTCGTTGTATCAGAGCCCTCATCAGAGCGCTCCTTGCTCTGAACTTTGTGCTGTAATTTGTCAGTCTTGAATGTCTCGAAAGGTTGTGGGCAAAGCTGTGGGACAGAAACTGCACATGCAGGAGTGTCCCAAGGTAAACAGAGGTGCAGGCACTGGCAGCTCACAGTACTTAACCTCTGCAGGGAGTTGATTGATGGACATTTTGCATACAGTCACAATCAATAGAAATTTTTCATGTAACTAAAACTGATTATGGGAAGAGAATAAAGTGAGAAGGGGAAAGAACAGGGGAAAACGCCACACAGTTACCACTGCTGGTTATCAGAACTTGCAATTTATGTCCTGTGAAAAACACGGGGAAATGACTGGAAGTCAGAAGGGAAGAGTTACTGGCCATGACATCATTAACTCAGTTAATATAAAACATTATATGCTCACAATGGGAGACTTGTTTGTTGAGCTGCTGGTAGAAGGGGTGGATTCTGCCTGGTATAAAATGACATGGTTCCACTCTGACATGTCAAAATATTCACCGCCCTTTAGTGTGGTTTTGTCCAGACCAGGAGATCCTCAGTTCTCTGAGATTAGTGTGACCTTTTCCCCTTAGCCTTTCTGGTTAAGATACAAGAGAGAGAGGATATAAATTTGGTTGTAGGATGCAAGGAGCCTGAAGACACTCAAGATGAAGTTTCCAGATCCTTTTGATGCACTGTTGACCGTTTTCAGACACTTTTTCTCTTCCCCATGTTCTGAACTCTGAGCAATTCATTAAAAGGGAAGAAAGAATAAGCAGTTCCCTCTAGCTGAGGCACTTAATCATGTTTGGAAGATCCGCAGATGCAGCCCCTGAATGGCTGGTGGAGTCTGAGGCTGGGCTCTCCCGCGGGATATTAGCGGCTCATCGTTCGCACATCAAGCTTCCGTAATGACGAGTGGGATTACCAGAGAAAATCCCCCTGTGCACCGGCCAATCTGAACTCGCGGCTCTCCCGCCTGTGCAGTCAGACTCCAATTCACAAAACAAACCAGCTGGATTAGCACAGGCCAGGCCAAGTTATCTGGGGGAGGGGGACGACACGTCCTGTGAGCGGAGCGGGCATGGCCTGAGCAGCGTTTCGTGGTTTGTCCGACTCCGAGGGCATCTTGGTTTGCGTGGGGGAAGGTCTTCACAAAAACCTCCTGGAGAATGGCTGTTTTTAGAGTTCCTGTCAATGGTCTCGTATGACGTGTGACTTTATGGCAGAGCTCTCCTTCTGAAATTCAGTGTGCTCGCAACCGCCCATGGCTTGGCCAGTGCTAATCATAATCGCTCGTTAATTGAAAAACGGTGAGGGAAATTGGTAGCCTGCTATAGAATGAAATATTCCATGGACATCTGGAGTTAGATGCATATTTCCAGGGGGTGTGAAATAAGAAAGCAATTGTCTGTGTCCCCAGGGAGCTGTAACCCTGTCAGTAATATTTTTTTTTTGTCCAGGGGATGTAGAAGGAAGGATGGAAAAGTATGGGCAACATTGGTATTGAGGTAAAGGATCCTCCTACCTACCCCGTGAGGGGGTGAGAGCTGAGGACACGGGGTCCTGCTCAAGGCTGATGTGAGTGGAGCCCATCAAACATGGGCAGGAGGTGGCTGGGCAGGTATTTCACCACCTGAAATATCCACCAAGCTTCAGAGTTTAAAAACATGTCATCTACCCTGCACAACGAGAATTCCAGATGCATTCCCATCCCATGATTTTCAGTTAATCTTCCACTGGCTTGTGATTTCTGAGGAGCTATAGATTGAATCCAGGCATGCTAGCTAAGCTGAATTTCTGAGTGGTAGGAGGGTTTTGTGTTTGTTTATTTGTTTAAAAATAATTTTTTCCTTTGAAATTCCTTCAATACCAAAGGGTAAATGGATTCTTGGGCACTAATTTAAGATATTACTGCTAATAATAACCTAATGCTTGCTGTTTGTCAAAACCTGAGAATCAGCAATGATGAAAGATTAAACTGCCCCAAGTTACTTGGCAAAAGTGATGGAGGCAAATATTTCAGAGGTCATTTCAATTTTGAAATTTGCTTCCTCCAAAATTGTGCTGTGGTAACATTTGCCTTCTAGATGTTATCAGAGAAGCACTGGAATTTCATAGCAACTGAAATGAAAGAATTTTAGGATGTAGAGTCTGGCTGTTGGAGATATCCCTGTCGTGCTGTTCTCATTACCCTTGCTGGTCTTACAGGCAGTCACTGTGCAGTCCAGGTCCTGCCTTTCTCAGTCGACATCTTACTTCTCAAGCTCAAAATGATTTGGTTGTCCCCATTCACTGATAACATGCTTGACTCTTGTCCTGTTTGTTATCTGTTGACTTTTCAATAAACTTATGTGGGTTTTTTTATTTTCTTTTTTTTAAGCGAACATAACCCCACACTTGCTTGTGCATTAATTGACTTTGCAAGTTAAATAGTGCTCTCATTTAACAGCAATGCTGCAGGAGCACTGAGGGACCACTCAGAGCAGAGCCTTCTGTGGGCGTGGAACAAACTCACAGCTACAGCAGGACCTGCCAGGTGGCAGCTTCTGCAGCCCTAAACATTCCCTTTTTTTTGCGTGGGAATAATGGAGACTCTGAAGAAACACTGCATTGGTAGATGCTGCAGCTCAAGGGCAGCAATGTAGGAAGACAAATGCCTTTTCAGGTTTTCTGTGCACCTGTTGATACTATCCTAATTTTGATATTGTGTAATTCTTGCACAGCATAAAACTTCTGTTGCTTTTGGTTCTTAGATGAGTTCAGCTATTCCAGATTTGTCCCCTGTTCCTAGTCTGGAATTCTGACCTGTCTCTTACTGGGGGGAGCAGGAAGGCTGTACCCAGGCACTGGTAGAAAATTTATTTGTGCTTTTTTTTCAGCTAAGCTGAATCTGGCAGCATCTTGAGAACAGCCTTTGATGTATTGTGCTCCTGCAGTTGGTGCCTCTCCTTGGGGTATCTTGGACCTTAGGGAGAAAAAATCGAAATATCTTTTCATTGGGAAAACAGGGCTTATGTGGAAGCTTGAACTGGGAGAATGTCCTTTTGTAAAGGCTGTGAAAGCAGGTGGCCTGTTCTAGAAGTCATCAAGTGGCTGCTCTGATCTCAGATCAGAAATGAAGTGCCTGTTTCTGTGAGCAGGTGAAAATACCCCAGGATATATTCCTAAGAAGTTTCAACACCTACTTACTCTGTTTCTTTCCTTATCTCCCTCCAGCAATCATAAGTCATGTGAAACACCTTTTTTCATGGAATTGAGCTGCAGGTTGAGAACCCTTCTGTAGTAGACTGTGAGCAGGTTGCTGCTTTGACTTTTCAATTTATATCACTGAAGACAAATTTTATTGGTAAAATCTTGGGCAACTCAGCAGTGGATTTTTAGGCTCTGACTGGGTGCCTGGAGCTGCATTTCTTTGAACTGTCTTCTAGAGGAACTGCAGCTGTATAAATGGATGAAGACTGTGGAAAGAAACTATAAATATGGCTTTATTAAGGTGGATTTTTAAATCAAAGTGACTTTTTGAAATATTTTAATGAACCCTAAAAACTATTTTGCAGCTCTTTCCAACACTTATGTTACTTTTCAGCAATGGAAGAGGAGGGGGACGTTAGTGAGGGAACTGTGGCCATTGCATCTGTGGCAGTGCCTTTTCCATGGACTTGGCTGGGCAGAAAAATTAAAATGTCCAGGGGCTAGAATGCCTCTTCTGCTACTAATTTTCATGGTGTAAAGTGTAGCCAGGTTTCACAGTGATAGAGAGATACCACTGGGATGGAATTTGGGGGCATTTAAGACATTTCCGGCTGCCCTGCAGCTTTTTCAATGGGCAGTGGTGGGTTTTGCTTTACCAGGAATGTGACAAACCTACTCAATGTATGTTTTCCTTGCTGGAAGTAAATTGGAAACAACAATTTAGCACATAAAAAACATGCAAGCGTTGCTTGGTGATGGTTTAGTGCCTTCTGTTCCCCTCATGTTCTTGTCCCAGAGAGTTTGGGATCTGTGCTTTAATGCACATGACAGGTATCAGAATTCCACAAGCCAGCTGGTCCTTGGTGTTGGCCGTCCTGGGAGTTAATGGTGGGCTCAGTAAGCACCACTGAACTGTGCTTCCTCAGCAGCTGCGAGCTGGGAAACTACATTTTAGGGCTTTACATCAGAAAAGACACGTCCATTCCAGCTTAAACACACATCTCCACATCCCAGTGACTCCAAACCTGGCTTCAGTGAACTCCAAAGGGACTTAGACTGAAACAGGCTGAGTGGAACAAGGGATGGGTGGAGGGATATGGGTGGTCATTGGAAAGTCAGGGCTAAACCTCTGGCAGTTCTGCCTTGCTTGTTCTCCACCATAACACTGTGTCTTTGAGGAGAACACTGGGCAAGGTTCCTCACTGAAGGCCAAGGCCATAGCATGAAGGAAATCATTCAGAAAGCTGCTTAGCAGTGTTCCAGAGTGCAGAAATCGCTGTGATGGAAGCAGGTTTCCTCTGGGTGTGTGCACATGTCTGTGTAAATGAATGTGTAAAAGGAAAGGCACTGGAGTGCATCATCCAGAGGTGGTCTGAGCTGGGATTTCCATGCAGCAGAGCCTGACGTGGGGAGGCTTTGTAGCAACTACAGCGTTCTGTTTGGGGAGGCAGAGGTGTTCCAGATACACGGTACCATCGTGGTAAAAATGGTTTTGGCACAGAGGTAATCACCTCTCTTTTAATTCAAGTGTCACATTTTACCCGCTTGCAGTTTCCTGCTTGTATGTTTTGGCTTTTGCCCAGCACCTCGGGCTATGTGTGCTCATCTGGTTTTGATAAAACATTGAACTTAGACAATACATCTTCTTGGACATTTCTTCCTGTTAGATTCAAGTGTGATACAGAGCAACCAGTACTTGATCAGTAGCAGACACTGTTTTTATCAAGCATTGTTGGATGTTCATTAGCCATGAAAGGGCTGCAGAGAAAACTTGCCACAGGACAGGTTGGTGCTCCTCCTTCCTCAGCCACCTCAGTGGCTGCCTGTTGGGTGCTCTTCTGAAGCCCATGTTCACCAGGCTACAATATCCAAGTTGTTTGGCTGGTGTTTATCTCGCCTCTTTTATAGTCTTGTTAGTCTGCTAAGAGAGATAAAAATGCCCATGAGATTTTGAACAGCGGCAGATGAATGGGAGTAGTAACTCATTAAAAATCATCTCCCCGTCCTGACATTTAGGTCGCATTTGAGAATGCAGTGCAGTAAAACGTTGGGTGAAAAGATGAATAAAAACACACATTTCTCATGGTGTGCCCAAGGAGCACGTGTGACCTCTGATGGGAGTGTGAGTCACTCAGCCTCTGGTAACAACTTCACATCCCTGATATATGCAAGGAAAGGTTGTACCACATCCCTGTTTATTAGACAGTGATCTAAAACATGAAGAAAGGCATTTATCTCATTGAAGTTCATCTGTCTGCCTGTCTCCTTTTCACCAGTCACCTGGCCTCCCCTTGGAGGAGGGAGAAGGAGGGATATCTCCAGAGGATGAGCATCCCTGCCTGATTTGCATGCCAGACAAGTACACCAGAGGTTGCCATGTCACCACATGGTGTTAGTGGTGCCCACTGAGCTTGGGATGGCTGCGGTGTTCCTGTGCTAGCACCATTCCTCATGGACAAATTGCCTAAATTCCAGTCCCAGGGGAGTTCTGCCTTCCAGCAGGGCACTGCCCATGGCCTGTCCTGCTGGGCTGGGCACAGGAGCCGCTGCTGGGGATCCCTGGTGTTGTGCCAGAACAGCAGCTCCCACCCCACAGCCCTTCCTGTGGTGCTGACTGTCAGTGCTGGCACTCGGTGTCCAGCTCACAGCTCTTCCAGCAGGAGGGGAATGGGTGACACTCCGTGAAATCCTTCTGCATAGGTTGGTCCTGGTGCTGTTGGAAGCCTGAGTTGCACAGGGAGATAAAAGACACCCAGACTTGCAGAGCAGTTGTCGGAGGCTTTAGCCTGACCTCAGGCTCTGACAGTGTTTATCCAGCGTGAGGGAGGCTGGAGGCACTGCACAGACCTCTTTGTTCTCAGCTTTTTTATCTCTTCATGTCTCATCTCCCTTCCTTCCCCCGGTGGACCGAGATGAAAGTTGTGTGCACCCCTCTGCAAGCTTCCTCAGAGATCCAATTTAAATACCTCATCCTTGGAGCATATGGGAGGCTTGAGCCATTGAACCTATTCCACCAGAGGGTTACAGTCCCAGAGCTTTTTTTTGTCTTGTTTCTGGGATTATGGATATTCAAAACTGAGATTGAACACTTAAACTTTTATGGGAAAGGCTGGTAGAACTTAATGTGCTCTTTGGTTTTCAGCAGATTTTTGCTCAACGTGGAACTCAGTTT
Organism: Oxylabes madagascariensis; assembly: GCA_013400675.1. Lineage (NCBI taxonomy): Eukaryota > Metazoa > Chordata > Aves > Passeriformes > Timaliidae > Oxylabes > Oxylabes madagascariensis. The sequence continues at coordinate 2,696 of VYZR01107056.1, read as the reverse complement.
TGCCATCTTGCTGCAATACTATACTCCAATAAATAAATGCAGTAGAATCCCATTTAATTTGTATGAGTTGCAGCCCCTAAAATCCTCTAGGCTATTTGAACAGATTACAAACCAAACCCCAGAGTTTTTCCCTAATTTTCCAGCTGTGCAAATCCATCTTTGGATATTAAAAAGACTAAGTCTCATTATACACTTTCTGTCTCCTGTATCGTGACCAATTTGCTAGAAAAATCAAAGATCTGGTTCTTGGAATGTTGTAACCAACAAGTGTTTTTTTAATCATATCTTAATCCTCAAAGGCAGGAGATAACTCCCAAAGTAAGAGCTGCCTGCAGGTTTCTCAGTGACACTGAAATATCTGATAGAACCTCACTAAATCTGTCTCCAGGTCCAGGGATTAGAAGGCAGCTGACAATTTCCATTAATGATACGTAGGATGAGGGGGAAATCCAACTTACACTCCCTGTATTGGTTGTTACGATGATTGAAATGTGGTTTTATTTTTGCCTTTATCACATGAACATGGAAAAGAAGAAATACATAGCAGAGGTTCCATTTTTTTGAAGCGTCACTCATCTGAGCCATCTCTGGTGTAAAAAATGAAGTTGCTTTTACAGAAACCATACAAAACCATTGTCAGGGCTTATATGAAATACTGTTGTGTCCTAATAATAACTTCTAGCAGAAAAATCTTGGCATCCTGCAGCTTAGGAAAGGGTTTTAAAATTCACCTTCAGTTTTTGGGCAACAGGCAAAACATGTGGCTCTGTTTAGGAGCTATTTTCGTTAAAGCTTGACAATACAGGATGATAAAATACAGCTGCATTGTTTAAACTTCCAATTTAATTTCTGGTTTGGGTCCAGGCTGTTTCATCAATATGGCGCCATTCATTTCAAAACAAAGCCCTTGGAAGGGTCTCCATTACCCCGCCATTGATCAAGAGGGTGTTAAAATGTAGAGCCTAATTATGTTCCTGGCCCGTTTGGAATTCCAAAATTGGATTTTTATAACTGTCAAATTTGCAATCAGGGTAGCTTTCCATGACAATTAGTCAGAATTATTAGTGCTTTTCTTGCCAGGGAGTTATAACTAATGGTGGTGGCTCACTTTTCAAGGCTCAGTAAGTGTCAAAGGCAACATATATCTTACAGAAGAGCCATTTGACTGCAAAATTGTCTGCACTGAACTGCACCCGAGCCTCTACTACTGTTACAGTCATTTTTGTCAGTCCTCTAGGGCTGAGTTGTGGCTACAACCTCTACTGCAAGCTCTGCACATAGAATTAACCACTGGGTTCTGCCTTGTCGTAAGATGGGACTCAAGAAATTGTGGCATGAGGAAGTTCATCCTTGAGTATTTCACTCAAGCTTACCTTTGTGAGGGTTGGTACTCAAAAGGCTGTTGATTTGGGTAATTATTGCTTTGAATCTTTAAAATGAGCGAAGCAGAAACATCTGCACAATCTGTCTGAGGAAGGCTAAATCCTCTCAGCCTGATACCTGACTTGCAGCTAAAGCTCCTGTCTGTGTGTAAGGCTGTGCTAAACTAGAGATGTTTGCCCAGGTGGGAATTCCTTCTTGGTACAGCTCTACAAATGTTATACAAAATATTCAAGGGAAAAAATAAAGAAGGAAACAGTTACAACAACAAGCAAAGCCAAACCCAAAGACATGAAAGCTGAGGTATCCACCCCATGCTGTCCTCGGCAGAACTTTGCAGACACGTGGCTTTTCAGCCCAAATGCTGGTGCATGAGGGCATTTGCTCACAGGGGAGCAAACACTGGCAGAAAACAGCAAACGCTGACCCTTGCCTCCTGTGCAGCATCAATTTTGGAGGCATCTGTTCAAGACGCCCATGACCTTCTGTTTAAAGAATTGATCTCGTTGAAAAATAATCAACTACTGCTTCCAGATTGGGTTGATTTTCATCTTTCTCCTTCTTATCAGGCAGTGTCCCTCCGTGAGGTGCATTCTAAAAGCAAAGGTGGCAACTCAAACCAGTTAAACTTAAGCACAAGTGCTGGTGTCAAACCATCACCTCTGGCACCAGAGCCTGCCTTTTTCTCTTAGGACAGCTGTCTTTCTCTTAGAACATTTTTTTTTTCTTAGAACACCTCTTTTTCTCTTAGAACACCTGGAACATCTCTGTGTCCACTGACACATATTTACCTGGACAGTCTTGTGATTGTTTTTGACAAAAAGATCTGGAATTTAGCTTTATTGATACAGGTTCCAAGTTGCTCCTACCCCTAATCCTGCAGAACGTTTGCCCTGGAAGAAAGAGGGATTGTACTCAATTTTGCTTAATTAAATCAACCTAAACTAATTGTCAGCTAATAAAATTGTGTTGGTCAGCTCATAAAACAGAAATGAAGATTAAAAGAGCAGTTGCCATGAACAGGTGGTAACTCTGTTTCCAAGTTAGACCACATTACTCTCTGGCACAGAATCTCTGAGAATACCTCATATTCCAGGTTTTTTTCAAAAAAATGTTTATGAAACTTATAAAATATAGAGCTCATTTTATAACCAATTTTCTATCTCACCTGCCAAGAGCAGTGGGGGTTGAGCCAGCACAAGGCGGATGCAGAGTTTTAGGCAGATGTCCAGAAATGGATTCTCTGCACAGGGCTGTGGAATACATTTCTACCTTTGACTGGCCTTTCTGTTGCAATTCTTGAGGTTTAGTTTTTT
>VYZR01107053.1:715-15586 GCA_013400675.1 Oxylabes madagascariensis | reverse complement strand
CAGAAGACTTTTCTTAGCAATAGCTAAGTGACAATGTGGCCGCTCCCAGTTTCTCCTCAGCAATATTCAGGTGTACTTAAACTTGTGTTTAACAGTACAGAGTTCTGACAGTCCTTTCAACAATGGGTAGGGAGGAAATTTATGTGCACTGCCCAACCTGAGGGCAAGTATCCAATGCAGAGCATTTTTAGCCTCACAGTGTCACAGCCACCAACTCCTCACACACTCCCTACTCCATCAGGGACTGCTGCACCAAAAACTCTCACACTCACTCCCCCCTGCAACTCCTGTTCCTTCAAAGCTTCTGTTTGCATATTCTGGGCTCTCCTGTTCATCTCAGAATGCCATCTCCCCTGTTCTTGTCAGTAACTGTCAGGACAATCCCATCTAATCCACCAGGTCAATTATCAGCTGATGATAGCGTTTCCACAACCTCTTTAGGTACTGTGCCTTCCTTTAAGCTATCCAATCTCTCATCTTTACAGTATTTTCTACTCACATCAAGTTGATCATTGCATCCTATGCTTGTTTTTTTTCTCAACTTCCCTTAAAAATCGTGCCGTCACACTTATTACTCAAATGTTTTAATACGGTTTTGGCTTTAACTCATTCTGTGTTACATTGCCTTGGGCAATGGTTTCTCCCTCCCCAGAGACCCCCAGAGTCAGCGACTATATAGTTTGACCCTTCCTTCCCTTTTCAGACCCTATTGGCTGAGTTCCAGTTATCTCTTCTAGGAGAAACCTAGATAAGACCCTCTTCTTCCGCTCTCGCCCTCTTTCCCCCTTGGAAGACATGGAATAAACATCTGCAATCATATCTCGGGGTTAGAGCCTCTTTTGTGCCCTTTGTCCCGTCTTGAAATATCCCCCGAAGCTCTCCAGGTCTGANGGGCAATGGTTTCTCCCTCCCCAGAGACCCCCAGAGTCAGCGACTATATAGTTTGACCCTTCCTCCCCTTTTCAGACCCTATTGGCTGAGTTCCAGTTATCTCTTCTAGGAGAAACCTAGATAAGACCCTCTTCTTCCGCTCTCGCCCTCTTTCCCCCCTGGAAGACATGGAATAAACATCTGCAATCATATCTCGGGGTTAGAGCCTCTTTTGTGCCCTTTGTCCCGTCTTGAAATATCCCCCGAAGCTCTCCAGGTCTGAGCTAGCATTAGAATCCTGGCAGGGGCGTAACAGGGGGTATATTTCAATTCTGCTCTCTCTCTCTTATTTCTTGCCAAATAGAAACTTACTCTCCCTGACCAGAGATCCACATGAATCATTCCTCATCCTGATCTCCATAATGATTAAAACAGTGAAGGGACTGAAACACCTGCTATACAAGAGACTGAGAGCACCAGGACTGTTCTGCCTGAGGAACAGAAAACCATGGGGGAATCTTTATCTTGTGTATAAAATACCTGGTGGGAGAGTTTTAAGAATACTGGGCCAAACATTTCCCAGTGGTATCCAGGGAATGAACAAGAGACAAGGGGCACAAATCAAAACACAATAAACCAAAAAGTCTATNTTACTGAGAACAAATTAATAAGCAATCAGCATTCTGCTTTAACTGTACTGACAGTACTACTTACAGAAAGCTGTTATTTCCTCTAACTGCTGAAAGCATACCCATGTCTCAACAACAAGGTTCCAAAGTCTCCTACCTAACCAAAAGCAAAAATTTACAGAAAGCCAAAATTATCTTTGTTTTCACACTGCAAACCTACTTTTGAATATCCCAACTCATGTGTCTACGGCAACACTGACAGCATTATTTAAACATCATAAAATGTCTTTGCTTTACATAACCAAATATTCTCTGTGATTTTATTATAATAAGGGTTCACCATCCGTTCAAGTGACACCACAGAACTTTCTTCAACTAATACTCCTGGAGGTATCAAAACAACTGACACAAATTAAGATACATTTGTTAAGTTCATTGAATTCTTCAAAACTTGCATAGAGTGATCAGAAGGAAAATAAAATGCATGAAAATACTGGTGTGAGAAAATCCTAATGGTAATACATAATCTTCACTACCACACCCATTATTGAACATACACTTGGCTTTACTAGCTAAACGTGATACAAGAAAAATCTACCCAACATACTGTAAACTCCTACGAGTTTACCACAGATAATAAAGCTTTATTGTTCCACATGATGCCATATAGCATGGGACATCCCTTTGGTCAGCGGGGCTCTGATCTGCTGGCTGTTTCCCCTCCCAGCTTCTTTCACACCTCCAGTCTCCTCACTGGTGATGCCATAAGAAGCTGAAAAGTCCTTGACTTGGTGCAAACACTGCTCAGCAACAACTAAAACAGCAGTGTGTTACCAACGTTATTCTCATCCTAAATCCAAAATACAGCTACTAGAAAGAAAATTAACTCCACCTCAGTTGGAACCAGGACAATACCCACCCCTTATTCTATACCAACCTCATCATGCCTGGGTCCCACACTTTCCAATGCATCCCACACAATCACAACCACCTTTCCTGTCTTTTAACATATACACAGACATACAGGCCCACAATCTATGGGCCATCCCTCTAAGATGTCCATTGAGTTCATTTAGTCCGGGACTTTGGGCTCCATCTGTCATATCAGTCCTTCAAAGTGAAAGAGATGGTAAGTGCTGTTGGATTATTACATGCTGAAGTCTGGTTCCATCATCTCTGCACTTTGCTCAGTTTCATCAGCACTCATTCTTCATTCATCTGAGCAACTCTTACTGCAAAACCATTGATATGGCATAAAGCAACCAGACTAGTGATGAAATACAGTATTATACAGCAATTAACATCCTCATTGGTTACCCAAAATCAAATGCCCTTGGGTACACATCAGACCTCCTCATCCTTCTGTATTACCCCCTAAGTGCACCCAGGTCCTTGAGCAATCCCATGGATGGATCTGCCTTTGCGTGAGACAGGAACAACCCAGACTGCCTTCCACAACATAATTTTGTGTGCACTGCAGGAATTTCATCCCCTGCTGCAGTATGTGGAAGTTTTGATTGGGCAGCCCATTTAGCAGATCCCCTAGTGCTAACTAACCAGATGGCTTTTGTTGAACAGATATCCCAATGTCCGAATGTCCCAGTATCCCTTGCTCTCAGAGTGGCCTTTAACAGCCCACTGTATTGTTTGATTNCAGTGAGGGTGAAGAAGAAATGGAGTGTGTGTCAGTGTGAGAATCATTCAGTACAACCTCTCAGGGAGGACAGAAAAACAAAGCACTGCTACAGAGAACCACCTCAATGTTGACAAAAACCAGCATTCATAAGGTGATTATGCATCTTAAGAAAAGCAGTTTTCTGCCACGATGCAGTGTTCCAGCTGCTTACTCTTGCATAGAGCNCACAATCTATGGGCCATCCCTCTAAGATGTCCATTGAGTTCATTTAGTCCGGGACTTTGGGCTCCATCTGTCATATCAGTCCTTCAAAGTGAAAGAGATGGTAAGTGCTGTTGGATTATTACATGCTGAAGTCTGGTTCCATCATCTCTGCACTTTGCTCAGTTTCATCAGCACTCATTCTTCATTCATCTGAGCAACTCTTACTGCAAAACCATTGATATGGCATAAAGCAACCAGACTAGTGATGAAATACAGTATTATACAGCAATTAACATCCTCATTGGTTACCCAAAATCAAATGCCCTTGGGTACACATCAGACCTCCTCATCCTTCTGTATTACCCCCTAAGTGCACCCAGGTCCTTGAGCAATCCCATGGATGGATCTGCCTTTGCGTGAGACAGGAACAACCCAGACTGCCTTCCACAACATAATTTTGTGTGCACTGCAGGAATTTCATCCCCTGCTGCAGTATGTGGAAGTTTTGATTGGGCAGCCCATTTAGCAGATCCCCTAGTGCTAACTAACCAGATGGCTTTTGTTGAACAGATATCCCAATGTCCGAATGTCCCAGTATCCCTTGCTCTCAGAGTGGCCTTTAACAGCCCACTGTATTGTTTGATTTTCCCAGAGGCTGATGCATGATAGTGAAGATGATACATCCAACTTTTTGGCTTAGGTGTCTATGAGGTTGCTGTGGAAATGAGTACTGTATGTCCTGTGGCTTTCATGTGCCAAATCCACAGGCTAATAAACCTGGTAGTCAAACCTGGTAGTCCCTTTCCTTCACCCAGCTGGAAGCAGGGTCCCTCTAGTCCTGCTCCCAGTGTCTGTTAAATCTGCTTGCAAATAAAAATGAGCCCCATACTGGCAGGGCAGTATGAGAAGCCAAAAAGGCCTTGGCTTGGTGCAAGCACTCCTTTGCAACAACTAAAACATCAGTGTGTTATTCTCATCCTACAGCCAAAACACACCACTGTTCCAGCCACTAGGAAGAAAATCAACTCTATCCCAGGCAAAACCAGGACACTGCAGGTTAAAATCTTTTTAACTAATGCCTATTTTCAACAAGGATTACCAAAGGATTAGTGCCCTGTTGATTTCAGGAGAGCAACAGAGGCAGCCACAAACAATCAGAGTACCTGCACACTCAAAAGCAAATTCGCCCAAAAGTAGCCATTCAGTCTACTTCGAAAAGAGGAATTGGAGCAACATGTGACCTTGACACAGATAATAATTTAAAAGTGTGTTAACAAAAGCGGGCCCATCCTGAGGAATTTTCCTAAGGCCTTTTCTACAGCACAAATGATGGAAAAGTTTGCCACTTTTCTTGCCAACTTCTAGTTTTCTGTCCTCCTCACTGTTTATTAATATACAGTGGGCCAAAGCAATGAGTGATATATGGAATGGGTATAAATCATATTAAGGTATGAGAGTTTGAAAACACAACCTGCCACAATGAGTGGAGTTAAAGAGTTATGAAGCCTACACCAGCAGTCTTCAAAGTGGGGTGTGCGCAAGAAAATCCAGTGCAGTGCAAGAAGAAAGTATTAAAACTTCACTAGTATATGAAATTTTAATATACACACATATACTTGGGTATGCAAATTAATATACATATATTGGAGGTGCAAGCTCAAAAATCTTACCAATAGGGGTGTGCAATCAAAAACATTTGGAGACCACTTGCCTAGACCCTCAAACGCCTATATTTGGATCGGTCTTTGGAGACTTCAGCCAGTGGAGGCTCTAAGTGAGGCCTGGCTGGGCCATTGGGGCCCATCAAGGCATCCGGGGCCCTGCCAAGGGCCCACACTAGAGAGAGCTGGGGAAAATACACTTTGGGAAGAGTCACACAACCTGCTAGAGCACTGTTACAATGTAGCCTAGCAAGTATCTAATTATCAATACTGGTCTACAGTGTCTTAAAAAAAAAAAAAGCTACAAAAAAATCTGCTTATAAGTAGGCCAAATTCAGCCCTGCTGGTGCATCCAAATAATTTACAAAGCGCAATCCTCACTAATTAGTCACAACCCAGCACAGATATTCCCTGTAGCTTATCAGCAAAGCCCCCACCGTTCTATTTCATATCTCTGCTACCACACTAGTGAATACAGCATATATTTCAACTTGGATCACATGTACTTATGCAAGAAGCCCTGCCTATCCCTTCTGGGAAATAACCAGAGTGCCCTTTATCACATGCTCCCAAACAAAATATAAGAGAAGTTGAAAGTAATAAAACTGACAAGGAAATCCCAGCTATGCAATCCAATCCTCTGGGAGACTCTTATTACTTGGCCTTAAAGCCTCTGCCTTCATTTCAACACTCTGACCTACTACAGAGCAAAGAGCAATAGAAGATGAATAGAGCAGTCCTGCCCTCCTCTCATTCACTTTCCCCGGGTCAGCCCAAGACTTTGAAGAGTCATCTGGAACAAAAAACTGATCTGGTAAAATACATTGATCTGTTTCAACTTCGGATGAGCTTCTTGATTGGCTCTGGCTTGCCACAGGGTTACAGCAGTGCTAGTACCAGCACAAGAGAGGCAATGCAATGAGGTAAATGGGTAGCTGAACACAGGGGAAGGCAGCAGTGCTTCAGTCAGCTTAAAGCATGTGTGGGGCTGTAGCACACGTGTGAATACAACCACCACCCTCACATCAGCACAGTGCAGGCAGCAGTCCAGGGGAGAGTGATTATTATTCCCTTCCTACCAGCACTCGTGAGCTCCCAGCTGAAATCTGCTTGGCTTTTACACATAGACACAGCTCTTAAAAGAGATACAAAACAACATGAAAAGGAGTCCAACAGAGTGCAAGCAAAATCCTGTGGTCGCGTGAAGGAACTGCCTTTCTTCAGCCTGGGCAACAGAAGGCAAACCCAGGTGCTAAACCTGCAGCCTGCTAAAAGGGGCACAAAGATGAGCCAAGCAGGTCTCTTCTCATCAACACACAGCAAGACATTCAGCAAGAGCCAAAACACGTAACAGAAAACCCCAACTGGATGCAAGGAATGCTCAAGCAAAGGGTGGAATCGCCCTCTTTGGAAATTTTCAAAACTCACATGGCCCTGACCAACCTGTTCTAACTGAGAAGCTTGTTCTGCTTACAGCAGGGAGCAGGGTCAGGTAACCCCCAGTGGTCCTTACCAGCCTAAATTTTTAACCAACATGCTACACAATTCACAGCATCATGTAACACATGCAGGGTCTACAACCTGCAGTGTCATTAAACCCACATTTGCCCAGAAGCAATCCAACTACTCACACATGCTTCATATACTATCTGTATTCTAAAAGCTGTAAACACATGATTTTGAATTTACTCTAGTTATATTCAAAAGAATATAACAAAAGAATTATTTTCCTTTCTCAAAGTCACTTATAATTTCATACTGCCTTAACAGATCACTTCAGATACAAGGCAATAAACCACTATTTTCACTTTCTGTAAAAAGCACAAGCTAATGGACAGATTAGCAGAACAATTAGAACATTTATTAGAATTTAAAATTATTTAGAACAATAATTTCCAAAAAAGTGTGATATAATCAACATCAAAACTTGGTAAGTCACACATCAATGAATGTATCTGCAAAACTGTTGGAAAAATCTAGAGTTAAAAGTTCTGTGCAAATACGTGGGATCAATCCCTGACTGGCAGCATGACTCCTGAGAGTGAACACTGACCTTTGGAAATCGATGCTTCAGAGCAAGGTAATGACTGCTGTAGCTAAACCTTTATAATGGGAGATAATCAAACCTGCACACAGTGACATACACAGCACGTGAAGCAATTACTATTGGAGTTATGACATACACCCACTAATCCTCACAACTTCAGTATGCCTTTGTACACATCCTGTCAGCAGGAATTTTGACAAGATCTCTCTCATGCTTTATAATGAACCTGTCCTATCAAATCTTCTAAATTATTCTGTTGCTCTATCATTCTCCATTCAGAATTTTAATCTAAAATCTTGATGGTAATAGTAACTTCCCCATAGAATATCTGAAGAAACGCACTGCCACTGGAACAACCATCACCACAACAACAAAACCAGAAGGAATCAGTTACTGTAACAGTCACTGCAGTGAACTGAGTTTGCTACACCAAATTGGTGGCACTTTCATCCCTCACAACCCTCCGAGCACAGATGTGTAAGGATAACTCTATTAACCCCATCCATCCCTTGCTAAATTACATAAAAGGATTGCAAGCAGCATTAAGTGACTCCACACTGACTGCAGAGGTTGAATGCGCAAAAGCCCTTCCCTCACACAAATTTCCAACACAACTCTCATTAATATTTTGCTCAGTGTGCTTCTGAACTAGGGCGGAAAAACCCGAGCTGTTTTATCATCCATTGGGTAACGCATCATCTTAGCAGTGTGCATTTCAGGCTGCTAAGGTGTTGTAACCACTGCCTGCCTTACCCTGTCAGCTCTGTCTCAGGTTCCTATCCAACAGGCAGCCTCGGATCCAGTGAAGGAAACACCTACACAGGAACAACCAGACCTCACCTGCATTCTCTGCAACACAGAATTGTAAGAAAGAAGTATAAACTCAAACCCTTATTATCACTTAGTTTATTCTTAAATTTCAAGTCAATACAACTTTTGAACAATCTAGCATCCTGCAAAGTGAATTTCAAATTCTTTTAAGTAACTAAGACTGTATCTTATAATCAACTTAAAGAGCTGCTCACTATGTCAAGCCCTGTTTTCAAGAAATTCATTTTTATGTGGATGGAATACAAAAATTGATATTAAGAGGTATTTCTACTTCCCCTTCTCATTAATGTAAAAAAATCATATGCTGCAGAATAATGACACAGTACTCAAGGGAAAAGAAGCAAATATTAAAAAATTCACAGTGAACTAAAACCTCACTCCAAAGCCCTAATTATCCAAAAACTGTCATTTTAGGACAACAGGAGTAAGGAAACAAAATTAATTTTAAAGTGCACTTTGTAAAACACAAGGACTTAACTATTCGCTTATAAACTAACTATGCTGTACTTATATTCTACAATATGAAATAACTCCTTATGAATATTTTCTTTTCCAGAGTAATCAAAAAAAGCAACTACTACACTGTTGCAAAATCTACCAGGAACTGCGTTCTAAAAAAGTTAACAAAGTAAGAAACCTGGGATTCTAATCTAGTAACACAGTGCATTATGCAAGCATTAACTCTCTAAATATACAGAAATAAATTTTCGTTCCAAGAATCTAAATCTGAATATACTTTTAAGATGAATTTACAATGCTTACAATTAGCTGTGGAACTGAATTTAATCATAAATATTTCAAAGACATCTGTATGCAACAGAGTATGAGAAAAAACTGGTAATTTTCAAAAGAATGATGAAAAATCTTTCTAAGAAAAACTACCGTAAAAAATAGAAACTATTCAGGAATCAGAAAAATAGCAACAAGAAAAAAGTGCTTCCTCTCAGGAATTGCTAGGCACAACATTATGCCTCTTCATGGCTTTTAAGATCTGGCAGATGAACACCAAAGAGGACAGGCAGGATCCTTACACAACTGTGAAATACTACCTCCACACACAGAAGGGCAAATAAAAACCACACACTAAAACACAAATAACCTACAATAAGCCGTTCATCCAACTCCTGCATTTCCCTTTAGCACACCATTAAAAAAAACATACTGAGCTGAGTTTGCCAAACGTGGTAACTTATCAAAGTTCCCAAAACTACAGTGATATTTTAGTATGTCAAGAAAAAAAGGAAATCTGCAGTTCAACTAACAGTATGTACAGTAGTAAAGGCTAATGCAGCTACAGTCAAGTCCACATGTGAAGCCCCAGTGTGGCTTTCTACAGTTTGATTTCCCTCAGACAGGCATGTTCAGCACAGAATTTCTAATTTATTCAATACAATCTTTCTCCTACTGCACCCAGAGCTGCTCTGGGCAATACCAAAATCTTGACAAGATTTTTATCAGGAAACAGATTTTTTTAAATCACACAGAGAAAACCCAGAGTAACCTCAGCCCGAAGGTCAGGATGCTTCCCTATCCCATGGGATTCCCCAGGCTAAAGGCTGGGCTCACACTTTTCCCCCAGCAGTGACTATCCTCATCACTATGCTATGGCCTATTTTGGGCTCTGTCTTCCAAGCTCCTCCACTACATACAGAATTCCTCAGGAATTTCAATATCCATAGAGCTTCTGAAAGGTCCTGGGTTCAACTCAAAAGAGGCAAAAGGAGGCATGATCTCAGCAGTTCCATAGGAAGGAAACATTCACCTGCCCAGAAGATATTAGATGCTGTTAAACATTTCTCCAAACTACTGTGTGCTGTAGTGCAGACTGTTAGCATATGCTGTTTGTGCAAAACAGTACTTCAAGGAATGTTGAGTCAGCCCCTCAGATGTTTTTACCTTGTTTCTACTAAAGAATACTCGAGTGTCATACTTCTCATTCTGTGCATACAGTTTTCAGAGATGCTGAAAAAATATTCTGTGGCCCCAGAATGTAATCAGTTCTTTATGAACTGATCATTTCTCAGTTGATTTATAAACCAATGCCCTTTGCATTGTCACTCTAAGTCCATACTAGTTTAAATACCAAACCTTGCCACAAGCATGGTTCATATGAGTTAGTAGCTGCTAACAACTGCCAATAATTAGCTGAAAAGCCATTTATACTCCTTTCAGTTATTATGCCTGGGAAATCTACTGAAAATTGAATAGGATGAATTGACACGTGTAATTACTTCAGCAGTGCAGTCCATATCAACACCCCCAAATCCAAGCTGAAAATCCTCCATGCTGTCCTTCTTGAAGCCAATGCCTTGGCGAATGCCAATGGAGATTTTGCCACCTATTTCACCGGGGCCAAGATAATTTCTGCAGTTGACTCATCTCAATAAATTCAAGCTCCAACATCAGATCTTGAAATTCCATGCCTGGATCAAGTTCACAGTAAAACTACTGCAAATTCCACCTGAGACAAGGCATAAGATCAGACTTTACAAAAATAATCAGTGTCTCGCAATGACGTTAAATCCTTCTCCCCAGACCTTCCCTCTCTTCACTTCAACACCCATTCTCAATAACTTCAATGAGAGAAAGGTGACTGTGTCATGCTTTTACAGTGATTTTCCCTGCTTTCTTTCTATTTCTTTTGGTAAGGATTCCCTTGACGCTAGAACATTTTTAAACTAGTGCAAGGGGAAAAAAAGGAATAAAAAATACTTGATAATCTCTCTTTGCTAGTTAATGATGGCAATTTTTATTTTGTCTAAAATCTCAACAATTCTCAAATAAAGCAAAAATAATACCAACAGAGTAGTTGGGGATTTTCAACAACGAAAGCAGGAACAAATTAACATTTGAAAATAAAGATACACACATTCATTTAAGTACGTGATGACCTGGAAAAAACCTCAGTTCAGGTTGGTGCTTATGCATTTATGTTGGTGTGACGAGGGCCTTCCCAAACTGCTCACTCTGACTTTCATACTGAAACAGTGGGCAGGTCACAATGAATGTTAGAACATTTTATTATTGTCACTGCTTTTCCTCTGCTGTAAAAAAGAAAAACATACTTGTTTTTGTAGGCAATCCCCATGTCTATGCTGGACTGGGTATATGACAATGAAAAACCTTTTAAGTACAGATGTAGCTTATTCCAGCAGAACCACTGCAAGGAATTCTGTCAGCTCTCTGAACAGGGACTGCATTATCAAAGAGGCTCTCATGCCTGCTCTGTAGCCACCACTTAAGACAGGAATGACACTGTCACACTCGCTGCTACACCTACCCTAAAAAGCACCAGCCATTCGATTTACCACAAGCCTAAAGCAGCGTGAAGAGGCACGATCACTGACCATTAGAGCCTCCCTGTGAAACCCAGCTGCAGTTACCCAGATACAACTTCTCTGGAACCCATGTGGAAGTACCAGCAAATCTCTGGAAAGACAGCAGGCAGCACACCCAGGCATCCATGACTGCAAAGCTCTTCAGCTCGAGACTGTGGGCTTACCTCAGCTGGAAAACATCACGAAAACAGAAAGGGACCTTGGAGGAAACTGGAAAGGCAGCTTAGAGTAGCACAACTTTGGGGGTTTCCTCCCAGTACAATTAAACTAAATACATAAACTGTACTGTAAAAGGACACGTGAAGGACCTGGGGCAGGAAAGCTGCACATCCATAAAGTGATGTAAATACTTAGCTACAGTACAACCATCTCTTCAGCACTGACCTCAACTGAGTCCACACATTTAGCGAGAGCATTTTCAACTCAAGGATACAGGTATCACACACAAAGCAAGCCCTCAAAGTATGAGCAAAACAAAAAGCATGAACAAAACAAGCACACACCTAAACACCCCAGTACCACACCACAGAGTAAGCCAGGGTGTATCACTGGAAGCACAACCAGGCTACTGTATCAGCATGGTGAGCCTGACACTCCTCCAGCAATGCAAACAAGCTATACCCAAGGCAAAGGGCTACTCACAACGACTTCTGAACTCAGACAGACAAAAACACATCTAAAAAGAACAGGTCTGGGATATTTAAGTAGTAACCAACAAAGACCTCAACTCGAGGTGAGAATACACTGTGCTTTAATGCAAGCAGGCTGGTGTGCAGATTATATACAGTCATTTGGCAAGTACTAGGCCCTGAGAGAATATAAACCGGTCATTTTTATCCCATTTCTGCCACGTCTTCACTATTTTCACAAATTAATGAAAAAAACCACACACAATCTTCCAGACATTAGGGCATAATAGAAAAATTTTATTATATTAAAGTACACTACTCTTAAAAAAATTCACTACCTCGATTCCAAGATTCCTGTTAACAAAAATAATTTCAAGAAGCAGTGACTTTATTGACGTAAGATTTCTGAAATACGTGAACAAATACTGTACTCCACACTCAGAATATTTGTAAACAATGAAGTTTTATAGCTGGTGTTTTTTTCAAAGCTAAAATGTTAACAAGTCCCCAGAAAAGTCTTTTAAAAAGACAGTTTATATCCAGGCAATTTTTTAGTATATTCCAAGCAATACGTGTATTTCACAGACATGTTGTTCAAAATTCTTCAACAGGCAAAAAATTCAAACAGCCTTAAGATTACTCCTGTATTTTAAAAAATCTTCCGCTTGCATCAGGAATGAACAACAGGAATGGGGAAGCCCACCTCTGATGTGTCAAAAAACATAAACCCAAGAACTACACAAACATTCCATACTCCTTAGCGGGCACAGCATAAGCTGGTCTGGCAGCACGCTTTGCTCTTCCCAGGTACAAATGATGTTGGTATTAAACTCAAGCCTCATGAGCTCTGAGCAGATCATACAGAAATGTTAAATAAAAGGTGGGTTTGGGGAAAAAAAAAAAAAAAAGTATTTTCAGTGCTCTTCCTAAAAACAGCGCCAAAACAAAACTTTAAAAATGTATTAAGGTGTAGCTGCCAAATAAAGTAATTTGGAAAAGACATCTTCCTTTAAGACACAAAGGAGAGATAAAAACTTGAAAATATGCTAGTCCCTCCCCCCCACCAAAAATTTACGAAGACGGTAACAGCAACAAGAGGAGCAACCTACCCACAAAAATCTACCTACGCTTTTATTTTGGCAAACACTTTTAAAGGTACTGAAGCCTCTTCAATGAGGGATACCTTGCCCTATGCACTACACCGGATCATTTTTTAAAAGGTAGATTTATTTTTTAATGTCATGTCTTATTTTTTGGTCATCGTTCAGATGTTCAAATCCTTTTTAAATTGCTATACTCTGAATGACAAGAAACACGTATTTCAGGGGTACGAACGCAAGCTTATACGGGATGCTGGCGGGATTGAAGCTGCGCGCATGGGCCCGTGTGAGCCAAGCCTGTTTAACCGCTCCTCAGGACGCTGACCAAGGACGAGGAAAGCAGCGTGGGGTTCGGGAGGGAAGCAAAGCTTTTAGGATTTCGGGGAAAGGCTCCCAAAGCCCAAAGCAGGAACGCTTCCCACACGAGACACAGAAATATGGCCCGAGCTGGGCGCGACGGCACCGCCCCACACGGCGCGGCGACAGCAGAAAGGACCTTAAAATGGCGCCCGTGGGGGAGGAGAGCGGGTGAAACTGCGCAACAAATGCTGGCAGGGAGCCAAGCAGCGCCATCTTCCCGCTCCCCCGCGCAGCCGGGGCTGCCTGCCCGCCGAGCCCGGGCACGGCTGCGGCCGCCGCCGGAGCCGCTCTCCCCTCTCCTCTCCCCTGCAGTCCCTCGGCCACCTCGCGCTGCCGAGCCCGGGAAGGAGAGGAGCGGAGAGCAGGGAATGGCGAAAGGCAGAGGCCTCCGCATCTCGTTCTTCCCCACAGTGATTAAGAACAGCTCTAAGCAAATACAAACGCGCCCTCTCCTCTGTACGTCGTTCGATTTTGCCCGGCTTGTAACATTTCTATACCTGTTTCCTGCCATCATCTGTAACTGATTTTTGCAATTAATGCCAAAAAGCAAAATATAATTTACATACTGAATACCGCCCCTGACTCAATAAATGTGAACGTTGACCATTTCAGAAAACCCCCTTCACAACCGACTAGTGTTTTAAGCCTCAAGTAAAAAAAAACTATTTGCAAAATATTACTTCTTTTACGCGAAATAATCCCAGCAGCACAAAGGATCGGATTCATATCCACTCTACAGCGAAGCCAAAGGGGTCACTCCAGAAAAGAGACGCTTTATTGTGTTTTAAAGAGGCGTTACAATTAAATATTTTCTCTCTCCAAAAGAAAAAGAAAAAAATAACTAAAACAAAAGACACATCGAGAAACTTGATCCCGAAAAGGCAAAAAAAAAGCGCCATTAGCCCAAACCTACCGCCCGAGCATTTCGCGCACCCACAAAAAGCGGCACCGTTTCCATTCCTCGGTTAAAAGCAGGAGGCACGGAGCAATTCGGAGGAAATTGCAAATAAAAGATCAAACAAATCAAATCAAATCTAGTGGCGACACCGAAAACGAGGAAATTAGTGAAAAATAAATCCCCAGAAGGTACGAATCTGAGACACAAGCTCAAAGAAAAGACAAGATTAGGGTGGTGGCGAGTGGACGGGGGAAAGGAAAAAATCAAGCTATGAGCGAAAAAGGAAAAAAGGAAAGAAAAATCCTTCCCAGCTGCACGGCCAGGAGAGAGACGAAGTGTCTCCATTTTCCCGACGAGGAGGAAGAAAAGACTGTTTCACAGACCACAGAGCTTTAGAGAAAAGCAAAGAAACGAGGGGGGAAAAAAAAGAGGGAGGAGATTTGAAAAGATTATTTTTCTTTCTCCCTCACACACTCTCTCTATCCCCCTCTCTCCCTCTCACTCTCTCTCACACTCACACATACACACACTCTCTCTCTCTCCCTCCTCTCCTCTTTCCATCCCTCTCTTGATGGCCATCAAGGGGGCGGAAAATTAAAAAAAAAAAAAAAAAAAAAAAAAAAAAAAAAAAAAAAAAAAAACAAATATTTTAAAACCCCACAACACCA
>VYZR01107051.1:75015-84680 GCA_013400675.1 Oxylabes madagascariensis | reverse complement strand
AAAAACCAGTAAAACATACCAAGACAACAGGTCTCACTCCCCTCCATGAGGTAAGACCCAAAGCACTAGACACACAATGGAAAATTCAACTTTCCTCAAAACAGATTTTTTGCATTCTCCCTTCATTTTACACATGCAACAGAAGTTACTCCCAGTCTCACCTTGGATAAACAAACCCCCTTTGCAAAGCCAGCTCTATCTCAATCTATGCCTCTCAGCTTGACAGCTATTAAATCCATATTCAGCATGAAGCTCAATGCCATAGATGCATAAAAGCTCTAGAGCTGGGCCACTTCCAAGTGACTGGCAAATATGATGTAATCATTTACATACCATCATCGGCAGAGTGAGGTTCCTTCCCCTCTCTTGGGGAGAGCTGTCTTTCAGCCGTGAGCTTGACAGAAATCATCCTTACCATTACCGGGATCATCGTTTATTTGGAAGGAAAGGAATGGCAAGTGGCCAAAAAAAACCCCCAAGCCAAACCAGAAGCCATAGTTCACTGTGCCATGCGGCTCTGTGACTGCTGCCACATGGACACCAGCACCGTGGCACCAGAGGAGTGACTCCTCCAGAAGGAAGCTCACAAGAGCAGCATGGTGAGGTGCAGAGTTCCCTCTGTGCTGGCCCCTGGTCGGTGTCCCTGGGGAGAAACCCACCTGCTCATCCCAGCCCAGGCATCACGGCAGCGTGGGGCTCCCTGCGCTCCGCGCAGAACAGGAACAGAAACTGCAGGGCTGCTCTCACAGCCAGGACTTATTTGTTTGCATGCACACTGCTCTGAGCTTGCATCACAAACTCTTGCAGTCTGCCTCACAGAAAAACAGGTGACTGTTCAACCAAATAAAAGACCAAAGTTGCATTTAGTAAACACAGTCAGTTTGTGCCAGATAGCAGCAGCACTGCTACAACAAGATAACACGAAACCTCGTACCAAGTGCTGGCTGTAGATGAATTAGACTCCCACCCTCCATGCACATCTCCATTAAAGCATATCTAAACTCTCTAGCAGCCTCCAGAAGTCAAAAACCACCTCAAAGCCAGGTGCAACTCTAACAATTCTGCACAATGCCATTTTCACTTCACTATTTGAAAAGGCAGCAAGGTTTGATTCATGGCAGTAACACGAGTCAATTAATGACCAGCTTGTCCACTTACACACTTCAGGTACCTCCCGCTCCCCTCCAGCCCTGACACTGCTCCAGCAGCCCAAACGAGCAGCATGTTTGGATCACTGATGCAAACTAGGGAACACAGTGGATCACATTTTTATGCATATTTTGTTGTCCTCTTTGCCAAGGGATGAGAAGGATAATTATTTAATTTTATCCTTTCTATGAATGTGTATCCAAGTTATCTTAATAAATGAATCCGCATATAAAGGAACAGACAACCCCTTCACATTTTAATAAATGAATTCACACATACAGGAATAGACAACACCTTCACACAAAAAGAGTTAATGTTTCCTTCTCAAGGTCACTCAAAGAGGGTTTACTCCCTTTGTCTGAAAAGCCCTAGCCATCTACTGTTAGTGCTAATAGGTCCTGCCTGGCATTTGAAATCCAAGCCCCACTCAGAAACAACAACAAACAATAATTTTGAAAAACAAAGATGGTTGTGAGCGAGTTTTTCTTGCTCGTTTTCAAAACAACCCAAAAGCAACAACTACCAGGATGGTAATTAGGACTCCCAGAAACCAAAGAACAAACAGGCAGCACAGAGAAATTAGCAGATGTAAACGCAGTTTTCCAGTTATAAAAAGAAGAAAAGCAGCTTCATCATCTCACTTGCAGGAGGAGGAGCAACAAAGCGCATTTTTAAATTTGGTATTTTCTCTCCATTCAAAAGGCTCTGCTTCTAAAACAGATTTTCCTCAGATCTCCTCAGAAGTAAAACTGAAAGCTTTGCCTTCTCCAACTCCATCGAGGGCACATGCATCAATTAAAATCCGGCATGAGGAAAGAGGGAAACCGAAAAGCCCCCGACCAAATGCTGACAACAGAACACAAGGTCGTACTTTTAGGGTGATTACCTGGTTCATAGCCCTATACCTTTTTCCTAGACCTTCTACCTCCTTGTTTGCTCCATGCAGGATTTTCTAGCCATCAGCCTTCTACCGCTGTGCTAGTCGTCTTGCAGGAGTGCTCTCTCCCTTCTGAAAAAAGCAAACAACTGGATAGATATCATTACACTAAGGAAATCTCTTGGAAAAACCAAACAACTTGCTAATCTTTCTAGCCCCTTCACCCAAGTTAAAGATAAGCAAAGCAAACCAAAGTGAGTTTCAGCCACATTCCAGGGACAAGCTCCCCTTTTTCTCCTTTATCAAAATCCCAGCATTTAAAGGTTTTTTTCCAGACCTTGCAGGATAAACTGCTGCTCACACCCGCAAACAAAGCAATATTTGTTTAATAACTGATTGCTGCCATGGGTACAGTAAACAAGGGGCCCAGCATTTGTGTTTATGAACAAACACATCATCTTGCAAGAGCAATTTAACATTAACCAGGTGGAATAATCAACAGATTTCATAGGTGACACTCGGGGCAGGACTAATGTAAACAGAGCAGGGAGGAGAAAGGGGCCACTCTTAGGGAATCAAGGTTGAGGCAAATGCATTACAGAGTAAACAGCTGGGAAGAACTCAAGACAAACAAATAGTCATTCTTCTGACATTTCGAGAAGCAGAAAGGTTGTACGTTACATGCATCAGCTGCTGACCACCATGAAATCAAACCAGTTGGGGACCAGGCCTTCTTGTTTACACAGTGCCATGTTTGCTTATAAACAACAATTTGCTGTTACCAACCTCGCATTACTCATTGCATAAACGAGCAGATCAAGTGAAATCCTGTTAACTCTTCTGTGGATTGAGGGTTTTTTCCTCCCCTTCAACAACAACAAACAAAAAAGCCTTTGCAGTCTTGCTGTGCAACCTCAAGACAACAGGCAGCAGGGGAAAATACAGAGCTGTGCATCTGTTCCGATAAAGGGGAAAGAAAGGAGCTGAAAACACTTGAAAGTGTTTCACAAAACAAGATTTACCGGCCAAACCACTGATGTGAGAGATCCATTTGCATTAAAAAAAAAAAAAAAATCAAAACCCAGAAAAACAACAACTGCAAAAGGTGGGGTGCAAAATTTTCATTTCACTCCTAGAGCAAACAAGCAAAACAACAGCTTTCGACACAGCCCGATCTGCCCAGCGCGACCATGGGCACGTGGCATTTACACACACACCCATGGCCGTGCCAGGGCCCTGCAGCAGCTATGAAACCATGGCTCAGCCCTCTTCCCCCTCCTTTCTCTCTCCCACCCACAGCCCCCCTTGCCTCTGCCTTCCATCCCCATTCTCTGATCTTTGTAGAACTCTGCGTCTCCTCTTTGTTAACCCAGAAGTCCCTTGGATGTCTTCCTGCAACCAAAACCTCTGGCCCCCAACTGCTCCCCACCCAACATCCCTCTCTTGGCCCCGAGGCTTTGTGACTTTAGTCCTCAAGGTGGTCAGGACACCCAAATCCCCTGGGTCCGCCACCTTCCAGAAGGCCTTTCCTTCCCCTCATCCCTGTAACACTCATGAAATTACAGGGATCTCTCATCCCTGTAACACTCTTGAAATTTCCTATTGCAGCATTCCTCCAGGGAGGTTTCTCTAAGTTGTCTATCCTGAACATGGATTTCAAGAAAAGATCTGAAGTACAGGAAGAGAAGATGGATGGTCCTCATGGTAGAGGTTAATCCAGAGCTCCGGGTTACATTCCTGCCCTGACACAATCCCTGCACGGGACCTCCATGGGTCTCTTCATCCCTCTCCCATGTAAAATAAGCCCTTTAAGATGTTGTACCAGTCAGGTGGGGTTAGTGGATGCAGTTGTGGGCTACACCACGGGTCCTTTTTCCTCCCAGCCGCACCACTGTCCCTCCCTGATTCACCCCTACCTTCTGATGAGCACCAGCATCACCGCCAAGCACTGAGGAAAATCATCACAGTCTCAAATCTATGAAGCATCCAAGGTCACAGCTGGCCCTGGCACTAATCTCCCCTCCCTTGCCATTTCATGTGCAAACAGCATGATGGCCAGAAGCCTCCCCCCTCATCATTTTTTTACAAGTTTTAGAATATTTGTTACTTTTTTTCACAGCACAATCCTGGACATCCACAGCTGGCCAAGAACCTTCGTTTTCTTTTTCAGAAAATATTTAGCCTTTTGTTGAAGTTAAAAGAAAAAAGAGAGAGGAAAAAAAGGTTCAAAACCATGAAATCAGTACAACCTACTAATAAGACAGGTATTTAAATAAAACCCAAATGCAGTATTGTTCAGGCAACTGCCTATTTTTTAATACATCAGGTTGACAGCATAATAGCAGGCAGGATGAAAGGTGCGACTCGAGGACGGGGTTGGCGTCCGCACACCAGGAAAACAGAAGTGCTGCCCCATTTCCTGTGCTGCAGCAGAGTATTTCTGATGTCTGGGGCTGCCAGGGACTTAACTCTGAATTAATGATTACACACAATACCCTCCTTTCTCCCCTCCCTGCAGGACAGCGAGGGCCAGCCTCACCGAATGACTGTGGGCAGGCAGGCACGGGTCACGGGGGATTTGGATATTTCACAGCAGCTTCAAAAATTTAGACACTGCAACCTGAAGGCTTCTGAAAACATCAAGCTTCACATAAAAGTCCTGATATTTCCCTACTTGAGACAACTGCTCTCACCTCAGCCGTGCTGCCTGTTCCACGCTCCTTTTCCAGCACGTAAAATCACAGTTTATTCAGCACAAAGTAACTACACTATGATAAAAACTATAAGCATATCATTCAAATGCTTTATTGGTCAAATAGATGGATGCTTTTATTAGTCCAACCTTTTTTGTAATGGAGTGCCACTGATGACCCAGTGTTAGCCTCATTCCCTGCTATTAATCACACTTCTAAGAGCTCATTTTGCTTTAAAATCTTAAGAAATTGCTATAATTTAAAGACATGGTGTCTACATAATGGGAAATGCTTCACAGATTGTATCATTCCATATAACACAGAATTTTTATGGCAATGCTGACCACGATACCAAGGTATTACAAAACTTGAATAAAATATTTTATGAAGAAAATCTAAATGTAAACTTCCTTTTGCATTTGTGGTTTGCCACATCCATAATGTTTTAATCACAGCCTTTTGGGAGTTGCAGTTTTCAACTGCATGTGGCTTACACAGATTAACACTACAAAAACACTCCCTGAACAAATATAAACAGAACAAAACAAAATTAAATGAAAATTAAATAAAATACAAGGATGGACCATGAGAGAAAGACAGCTCAAGCTATACTTCCACAAATTTCACACAAGGCATTTATCCTTTTGTCGACTATGTTATCTTCTTCCTTTTTTGCACAGGGAAAACAGATGATGTTTACTGTGAAAAACTTTTACGACAAAGTGGAAGCATCTTATGAATTTACCTACACAGAGAATTAAATTAATATAATGATGGTCCTAACCTGTATTATTAAAATGTACTTTGCAAAATGTTTTGACAATGTTGACTGCTGCAGGAGGGAAAACACATTTAAGACAATTTCAGCCAAATGCAGAAGCAGAAGCCTTTCATTTTTCAAATGCAAAGTAAAAAGCATCTTTAAACACCTTCTCATGAAAGAAAATGCAGTGCAATTATGTTATATGGCACACACAAAAGCATGTTCTTTTCCTCAGTTCTCTAACAAGATATTAGTACCTCCTGGCCTTAGGAATATTATGTGTAAATCACATCATATTCATAGTGTCTGAATTAATTATAATAGGAGCTGGAGAGAAATGTTAACTTTCCAGGTTGTTGCTAAGGATTAGCCCTTGTTTACAATTCTGTATTTATAGAACAAGAAAAATTTGTCAAATGAAGGGCAAAGAGAAAAGCAAGAACACAAATTTAGCTTTGATTTCAAAACAAATCAGATCCTGCAACCATTCCCTGAGAAGAAAACCACAGTTTTTAATGTGAAGATGCAAATGAGTCTCAGAATATAAAAATGTTTTATAATTCTGTGCATTCAACACTACTAGATGTTATTTAAAGAATTTATGTTAGCATTTCTCATCCTCGCACAGCAAGTCCAAGATGCTGCAAACAGCATCTTTTTAAAATGGATCGTGTTGCTGTGGGGCACAGGGTAGCTCAGGAGGCTGGCGCAGAAGGGAGCAGGGCATTTTGGCCCCCTGGCACCAGACTGGGATTCATGGACTGCTCGAAAGGGGTTGACAAGGCAGTGGGCAGGAGGAAGAAGCCCCCTGCCTTGAACAAGCACTGGCTACGTGGAGATGTGCAGATCCATCCCGAGGGAAAGTCGTGACTCTCAAAACCTCTGCAAAGGACACGACGGTCTTCCCAAACACAGTGAATCTGTGAGGTGAATAAACACCTTTAAAAGAAAGGCACTCAGGAACCCAAGAGAGGTCCTTCATGCCAAAGATGGGATTTCTGGAGAGCCCTGTGAGACTGGATGGCTGAAGGCTCAAAGTCCATGGGATGGGTCCCAGTGAGCAGAGAGCCAAAGCTCTGCAGGGACTTGCAGGTCTCAGCCACCTTGGCAGAACTGGCCAGGGAAGTTTGTACTGCTCGCTATTCTGAGGATAAAGAAAGCACTTCGGCCTCCAGCACTTTCATTTCTTTGCACAAACAAAGGCACACCCACTACAATTAAATTGCAAAACCCTTTTCATTAGGACTTCTTGTTTTCACACACTTCAAACCTTCCAAGACCTGCAGTCCCTCTCATGCTCCCATCAGTGTGTGCCTGTGTGTGGAAAACTAAGCAAGGGCTCTTTAGTGGTTTCAGTTTATGGAGAAGCAAATGGAAAAACGCTTTTTCCCCTTAAAAAAAACCCTGTAACCACCAACTTCTGAGCAGGGTGACTTGCAAAAATGCTGAGCATCCACAATGGAGAGCATCTAACCCCCCGCAAGAATCAGGCCCATAACACAATATAAAAAATGCACTTAGCTAAGCTTTTGTGGAAACACAGATGGACTCTTTGCCTTGCCCTGTCCAAGGGCTGTGGCTCTCAGATTACAGCAAGGACAGCACAACGCACCAGGGAAACCAAATGTGTCTGTGCACACCGGTTTGTAAGCTAACACACAAACACACACGTGCTATCCAAGCACCCAGCACGCCAGTTCACATCAGCCAGAACAGACTAAGCGGGACAGAAGAGGTGCCTTCACTCCTGGTTTTTTCTTGATGTTTTCTTTCCCAGGAATAGCTCCAGTCTCGGTCCAGAGCAAGGATTCCACCCCATCACATTTCTGTGCAGGAGATGTGTACATGCAGCACATGTTCCTCAACAGCCACACACATGGATCCCAAGCACCCAAAAATACAGTTGGTCCTCTCCGCACTGGCCCAATAGAGAAGCGGGAAAAGAAGCGTGATTTTTTTTCACCTCCAAGTTTCATCCTGTGCCTGAGAAAACTCCCTAAAAAAGCTCTGTCGAAACCAATTTGTTTCTAACTCCCCCAAAAAAGCACATATGCCTACTTTTGAGTCAGGATGCAGGAAACTGAGTTCTTAATCCCTCTTCTGCAGTCACCCGTGGCTAAGGTGCAATGCCTGCCCACCTCTAATCCACCATCAGCCATGGCTGGGAGAGGGAGAGGCAACAGCAGAGAGGATTTGCAGGACACCAAGTGAGCCTCTCCAGCTTGCCTCGGCCAATGACAGTGAACAATTGTGAGCACTCCCATGGCTGCCTGTGCCTTTTTCAATGCATGATGCCAATGGAACAGAAAGCCTCCCAACAGAGAGCCCTGTGGCCCCATGACCTCTCCAGAAGCAGCTGTTCAGCCCTGGGCTGGGAGGGTCTTTCACTGCCAAGCTCAGCAGAGGTTGCTCCAGGAAATGGCCTTTGTGGTGTTGAACCCCTGGCAGCATGTGGAGGCCGTTTACAACCAGAAATGAGTGTTTAATGTTCAGAATCTGCACTGAAGACTGTATTTGAACATCTCCAGCCGCACGCAGGTGCATGGTCCCACAGATGTGCTGGCTCCTGAACGCTGTAGAGCTAAGGCATGTGGCTTCCTGCTCCAAGGGCTTGTGAAAGAGAAGGATACACTCTATTTACAGCCTATTCCAGACAAGACTATTCAATGTCAGGATGTGCCGTAAGAGGGTAATTTGCACCCTAAACTGGATTGTACGATACCGCAGTCACAGACCGTATGATCTCTTCCTTTGGATTAAAACTGTTTGCACAAGTCAAAGCAGAACAAGGAGAGTAACAAAACATACAGTGTATTTTGTTCTCCACTGCAGCCACATATTTCAACTGCCTCAGCCGAATTCTTAGAGTAAACACAGCTTTAAAAGAAAATAACTTGAATAAAGAGCTTCTGGAAAGTTCTGACTGATTATGCATGCAAGAATTCTGCTACTGCTTCCTCCCATCATCTGAAAAATAAACCAAACACCCAACTTCCACAACTATCTACAAAAGTGCTATTTTTCTGAAACATGTTACAATACTATCTGAGGTCTGCAAGTTATAATGAATGCATCTTGTTTTGCAAAATACACAGAGGAGCTCAATTAAATGAACAACTGTAAAGGAAATAGAGCTGATAAAGGAATTAATGCTCCGTGTGCCAGATCATAACATAACATCTAGGATAACAAAGCCACGTCAAACATGCAACCGCTGAAGACTTTAAAAAACGAAATAACAAAGTTAAACCCCCAAATATTTAAGCACACAAAATCAGGATGCGCAAAAGATATTTTCAATAATTGACAGGGGAGCATGGGCAGCAACAAACGGATCTCTTGCAGCCGTTACTTCAAGACTTACTAAATACATAAAAAGACGGATTGTTTTGTAAACGACCACCTGCTCCGCTGGCGATCCGGTCGTTTCTCATCGCCCAACCCGCGTTTTTCCAAAGACCACGCTAACCCAATTTCCCATCCGCCAAGGCATGGCTGGAATTACTTCTCAAGTCTGAGTCTGCAGCTCGGTCTCCTTTTCCTCCTTCCCTTCCCGCTTGCCTGTGCCGCTCGGGCTGCCCACACGCTGGAAGGGAGCTGCCAGCCCCGGAGCCTGCTCCGGCTGTCGGCACACACGACACCGGTGGGAGCACAGATTAGAGCTCAGCCGGAAGGGAGACAGTCAGGGTTCTGCAAAACCTCGCACGTCGGCTTTTCTCCTTTCGCAGTTGGCGTGTGAACTTGTAACTCGGAAATTGCAAGTTCCCACCAATTTTTTTGGCAACCCGAACGTAATTTTTAGGAAAACATAGTATGCGGCTTCTGGCACGCAGAACTACGCGCGAAGACTTTTCAGACAAAATATGCAAAGGTGATGGTCTCACAAGACTTTAAGGACTTGCTGGATGGAACACGGTTTGGAAGACAAGAGTTCAAAATTCCGACTCCCACAAGCAGTAATAAGAATCTGTGTTCAAGCAGCTCCACAGACACTTACTCACAAAACAGGCATAATATCTGCATATGGAACAGCCTCAGCAATGTGATGTACCCACAGTTCTGCACCATACAGCAAACTGGGCACCTAGAGACACCTAAAACAGTCCTTCTCCTACACTTTTGACTTAAAAGGCAAGATTACAGGCACTTTCTGGCAGCCTTGAACATCAGGATACTCGGGGGA
>VYZR01107051.1:60713-72460 GCA_013400675.1 Oxylabes madagascariensis | reverse complement strand
GACACCTCATATTTTAAAGGTTATTGGTTTAATAAG
The DNA here is from genome assembly GCA_013400675.1 of Oxylabes madagascariensis. Lineage (NCBI taxonomy): Eukaryota > Metazoa > Chordata > Aves > Passeriformes > Timaliidae > Oxylabes > Oxylabes madagascariensis. The sequence goes on along the minus strand of VYZR01107051.1, from coordinate 72,424 downwards.
CAATACAGTATTTTACAAGGGGGCAAAGTTTACCTTTTGGGGAAAGGAGTTAAGTACATGGCTACACCAGGTCAGAGCTATTTCTCTGTGTTATGTACTGAAACAAAAGAAAAAATGAGACAACAAAGACACCTCCCCCCGCACACATTCACGCGTACCAATCTTAATCACTGGACCAATTTCTCCCTACATCTTGTAGACACTGAACTATATTCATCTGTACATAATCAGGCAGCGCTAAAATCTTTCATTCTGATTAATTGGCAAGTGTTCATGAAGTACAGAGCATGCTTTCAAATACCAGAACTTTTTAATTTAAAAAATAGCCTAATCATTAACACAGAAATCGCTCCGCTTACCAGTATTATTTTACATTCACCTGTTCATGACCTCATTACAAAACCAGATAAAATGACTGTCATAAACAGGAAAAAAAGGTAAAAATTCCCAGATGAAACATAATTCAGAAAATCTTGGCTTCACCTAGTGCTGAAGCGTAACCCTACTGTGTGTTCATGAATGCAAAGCATAGCTTCAGAGTCATTACTGCTTAAGTATATACTTAATGTTGAACATTGTAAGAGGAAAAAAAAAGGTTCTGAAAATCCTTATATTTATTCAAATTTCATCAGACTGTCTCAACAATATCCTTATAGAATATGCAAATAAACCACAGCTTTTTCTCCTGTTTTCCATGTCCGTGTTTCTTTGTCAATGTCATGAGTACGACCGTTAAGGAATAAAACTGCCTGAAGTTGGATCAGCTGGATTCTGTGCCACCATCACCAGGCGTGGGTGCACAGTCTGCCAAAGGGCAAAATGTAGTCTGGATTAACAAAAAGGAACATTTCAATTTTTGATGTCTGTATAGACTGTTGAAGCTTCCCTCTCAAGGCTAATTGCATCATCAGGGTCCTCTGATTAATACTACCCTTCCTGTCAACTTTAGATCATCATCTAGTCTTTACATCATATATTTAAGTTAGGCAAATGATCCCCACAATACCGCACTGAATTAGAGCTTCCTAATCAGTCTGAAATTCTTTCAGGTGTAAGAGAGATCAACGCTTAAGAGCAGAAAAGTGCCACAGGCAAAAGCTGAACCATTAGAAAGGGGCAAAGCCTCCAGGCTCTCAAGCTGGGCACTGTGCACTTTGAGGGTTTAAAAGGTCTAAGGAAACAGAGCAATTTCCAGAGTGGCCAACTTTTGTGTTTTCCTCTGAACCTACCTCTAGGACAGTAAATGCAGGAATCTGCCAGGGTAAGTGGTCAAGAGGAACCCTTGTGGTCCCAGCAAAGCTGAACCCGCACACCAAAATGCACAGGAATGCACACAGCATCTCCTGGGTGTAAGGTCAGTCCTCCATCACATCTGCCAGGGGAGAGAATGCCCTGATGGTGTTTTTTTCTGCAAAGAATCACGGCTGTTCAGCACCTGAATGTTTGCTGTGCTGCACTCACACAGTCACATCTACGATTTATACTGAAACAGCTCTGTGTCACAAAGAATACAACCCTGCATCAAATAAACCCTCAACTAACACACATACAAAAAGTCAGAACTGACTCTCTTATCAGTGATCAATGGCCAGCTGAAAACTACTCATTTATTCTGTTAACATTTTCAAAGAGATTCCTGAAAAATGAGTGTTTCCATGAGTGGCATCACTACAGCAGGGCATATGGCTGCTGGAGGTCTTTGCTTTCCCAACTGAGCATCATAGGCAACTTTGGGCACAGATGGCCCAAGTGAGTGCAGACAGCAAAACTCACATGAGCAATCCTCTGCTTCTATCAAGTTATACCTTAGGTCAGCAAGAAACAAGGAAAAAAACCTGTCTGGCCCCAAAACGTGACTGCTAACTGGAGTTATCAAGCCCCAGGCCTCCTCCTGCCTCACCAAAAAGCAAACCCAAGTTTTCAGAACAGCTTTTGCTCCACAGTGGATCATTTCTGTGGAAATCAGGACTCCAAATTTGATGCCCACAAATATCCCTTAGTTCTCGGAGACAATTTCATTTTAAATAGCTTATTTCCGTAAGCAGAGCATGAAGCAATTTTACTCAACCTGACAAATAAGTGAGGCCAAGGATGCAGCATTTAAAATTCAGAGATAACTAAACAGAAGAAGAATTATATTTAGACATGATAGGAGTTGGAAACAGGTTCCCTTCCACTCTTACGCTGAAGCTAAACAGCCATGATATGATCAAACAAGTTTTCACTTTTGCCTTGTAAATAAAATCAAAGGGCAACAGTCCTTTTTCTCTGACGTCTGTAGTTAATAAAGAAAGAATAAACATTACCTACTCTTACATGAGAAGGGAGGAGGAGAGAACATTTCTTAATCTCTTTCCAAAGAGGATTAATCTACAGCATATTTCCACCCCAAACACTAATGAAACAAAATGCTTTTCCTGCAGTTTTCTGGAGGGGGTGTTCTATCAAAGCCTCTTGTGAGGGAAGTTCACCTGAGAGCATGACCAAGCCTTCAGGTGCAGTGCCGCACCAGGGAGCATCAGCTGCATGGGGGCAAGGAGAGCCTCAACCCTGCAGGAGAAACACAAAAGCTCCTAACATTTCTTAGGATCCACATATCGGAGGGGTACCAAATGCCTCCCAATCACCAGTGAGTTGGGGCTTACAACACCATAAAGCAAACAAGCTGTAACTGCTGGAGCTTGTAGGGCACAGGGAGGCCAGAGCCCCCGTCCATAGCAGAGTTTAATGTGGGGATGGGGTGTGATGGGGCCAAGCGCACAGTGAAGCATTTACTGGTTCCAAACAACCCAGCTAGTGTGACTGGAAAAGACAAGGAGCTGGGATAAGGCACCCATGTCCCTTGCTGTGCCTCTGAGCCACTCGCCCACCCGCGGGAAGGGAACAGGATGAGGAAGCTATTTTCATCCCAAGTATCTGGAGCTTACAAACACCCGCTGAAAACACTGTGCCTTATCAAAACAGGTGAGAGCCAATGACAGCTGACGTTCCCATTCCTCTGAAGAACTCAGACGCAAGATTGTTTTTAAATTATTATTTTTGAGCAGAGTATTTACATGTCTGACTCTAAATAGGCTTTGGCATTTCTGCAAGGGGACCAAATGCATGACCTCGCGGTCTTGAAGAGTGATGGGATCAGTCCAGCTGCCCTTGCCTTTTCTCTGGAGAGGCCTCTTCAGCGAGGCAGGCACACCCCTGGGAATGGGCTCAGGAGGGACAGGCCCTTACAAATACAGGGTATTTTCTCCAAGGAACCAGGAAGGAAGAAAATAGCTATGGCAAAAAGGCCGAGGAACAAGAGAAGTGCCCGGGCAAGACCTGGCGAAGGGAAGCGAGGGTGAGCCCAGCCGGCAGAAGAGTTTACGTTCCCTTTGAAGAGAAATATTCAGGCTGTCAGGCAAAATCGAGACTCTAACCTGTGGGAGGACAGAAGATGCTACCTTGAAGAATCTGACTATTACAGGATTAACAGCTACAATCCCTCCCTCCGAGGACACCGAATGCCAAAATTTGGCCTGAGGGTTTTAGGTGGTGAGGTTTGTCCAGGCGTGTCGGCAAGAACTCTTCAACATACAGAGGAGAAATACTGTCCAAACCTGTATTATCTAAACATAGGTGCCTTTAAAATACTAAATATTTCTTTTACGGGATAAGAAAAAAGACAGAGGAATACGAAGCCAAAATACACACATTTCATTTGGGAGTAAAACGTGCCCCTCAAACACTTGAATTCTACTGTACAATGTATTTATACCATGTTTAAGAAACATTTGTCAAGCATATAAAAATCCCCAGAAGTTCACTGTCACACAGCTTAATTCCCTATATTCTGCCTACATGCACATATAGGGCCAGTTTGTTAGGGGGTGGAGGTGTGTAGCAAAGCACAATCTAGCGAGACATGACACCATAACGGTGAACAATAAAAGCAAGCGCAGCATATGTGCTGGACATTTGGTGAAAATAACCCAGCCACAGCTCTGACTTCAGTACATTTTCCTGTGTGGAAGCTGGTAATTCAGTTTCTGCTCTAATTCAGCTCAGCCAACAGTCAAGTTGCTCACAACTCCCCCATGATAATTATTTGGGAATTCTGAGATTCTAGGAAATGTATCCTTACTTTTCAGCCCTCTTTTTATAGAGCCCAACAAGCTGAAATCTGGGGGGCTTCTTCTTTTCTTCTCTTCTCCTCATGTTATGTTTTTTTCTCCATCTAGCAGCTAGGATTCTCCCTGGCTATAAGATCTGAAATAGTAGCAATAATTATATTTCCTATTTTATTACTTGTAATTGCCCCTTTGATCAGAATCCTATGCCATTTAACCACATTTATATGGTTATCCTGCACATAGGTTCTAAATACAGAACGAATTATTTTCCAAGGGAAAACTACAGGAGCTGGCTTTCCCTTTACTGCACACACATGGAATCCCATACATTTGGCACCAATTTAGGTTATTATCATTTCATTCTTCCTTTTTATATTTGTTTCACTGCAAAAGCAATATAAAGCTCCCTGTTCACGGAGAGCTGCTCGTTCCTTAGCACCGCCTTCCCTCATCAAGCTGGTAGCACACCCACCCTGATTCAATCTCCTTTGCCAAAGGAGACACCAACAAACACGTGAAATATCCCACAGCCGGAAGGGCCGCACTGTGGGTCTCAAACCTTCGCTGATCATACACTGCAAGCCTTACCCCAGCATGAAGCCTAGGAAACTCTTCATGCACAGCTTTGTTGTTTGTCCCGAAGTCCAAGAGTTTGCAGAGACACAGGCAAGTCTCCCCAGCTGGCAGACTGCCTCCAGTTCAGGCTCTCTCACACAGGACCAGACTGGCTGCCCCTCTCCAACAGCTCTGGCCAATGTCACCAAGCTCAGAGCTGTCGGAGCCTTCCTTGCTCATGTCTGCCCCTTGCACACTCTTACCCTGCAGCAGAGAAGCACACAGCCAGAAGATACTGCTCTCCCCCCATGTAAAACAGGACCATTGCCTGGGGCTATATGGCTGTTAATAATGGTAAAACCCTGACAGACTTCAGAGGACTCAAACAGAACTGCTTTTGATTTAGGCCATGCACCTGAAAGCAGAATTTTTTCATTCATCTTCCTCAAAGTGATGGTCGCGGGAAACTGCCTAAATAGCCCAGGTCAAGAATTTGCAGTTACCTGGAAAAAAGAACATGGTCTTTTGAAACACCAGCCTTAGAGTGTTTCATTTGGAGGAAAAGCCAATGTGAAGTCAAATTCAAGACTGCCAGAATCAGGTACACGTCACAGGAAGAGCTGGTGACACGCCAGTGTGTTCTGTTCCTATCTACACTGCTGCTCCCTGTAGCCCCCAGATGGTACAGGGATAACAGGAGCAAAGGAAGGGGCTGAACTGTGTGCTTTATCTCTATCAGCTTTGCTTGAGAAACTTCACTGTCTTGCTTGAAGTACGTTTGTTCCATGTGTTTACACCACATTGCTGTGTCCATTCAGCCAGCTTAGAGAGACATTCACGTCCTCCAGTCACAGCAAAAAAATGCTGCTGTAAGGGGGTGCATGCAGCCAGAAGAACTGAAGGCTCACAGATCAAAGAAACCCTAACAGCTACTTGACTTACACTACTTGACTTTTGTGTACACTCAGGACCAGCAGCAACAGGCAGATTCACCTGGACTTCCAAAACATCCTCCTTTTCAGGATGCTCTCCAGGTGAGCCGGTCGCCTGCTGTTGGGAACAGCTGTAGGAGGCTCCCTCATGCTGGAAAAGCAAAGCATCTGTAGGTGCTTCCCAAGCTTCTCATCACAGATACCTATGCACCATCTACAGCCACGATAAGATGTGTTTACAAATAAGAACAAACTGACAAGTGTGGGAACGGAATCTTCACACTTTGAAACTTGAAGTCAACTTGGTTCAGTCAAACATGGAAAAGGCAGCAGCTTTGGCACTTAGGGTAATTTCAGTGAGAGACAACTGTTCCCCTTAGCTACTGGTAAATACAATCACAAATTCCTAGAGCTTTTTCTCTAGATGCCAATAGCAGACTTGATGCTGAAAAACACTACAGAGATAGAGATCAGAGGTCTATTTTTGTTTCTATGTCTTGACGCCCATGACTTTGATGGGTAAGTACATTAACATATGATAAATTATTCTTTATTCTGTTGTAGTTATAATTCTAGAGACAGGTTCAGTGGCTTTGCTCTCAACCACAATTATTTCTGTAAAGAAACACTTGTTTTGCTGGAAAAGGGTAAGAACAAAGCAGTTTGTAAACAAAGCTGGAAAAAGAGAAATCCATCTCCCACAAAGCTCAAAACTCCTCGAAATAACTTTCTGCAGAAAGCTACCATTACCCAGGGTGAAAAACTTCTTTAAACCCAGCAACCCTGAATTACACAGAAATGTTCAAACAGGGCTGCACAGTACATCATCAGAACTGGTATAGCTTTTAATTTCCCACCTGATTGGGTTGAAAAGGTTCATATGTTGGAAAGTGTGGCAGGAGAAACTTACTGAAAATTGCAATTCAGGATCAGATTAAAGAGGGAGGATGATAAAGGTAAAATCTTCATAAATGAATTTCTTTATCCAGAATAAACTCAAAAGGTCCTGTGAGGGGAGGAAGGATATGTGTTTCATTAGGACAAAGAGAGTAGGAGAAACTATGCCTGAAACCTCTTTTGTGAGGTCAACTCTTCCAACATGATTTCTTTAAGGGCAATGTATTGAAATCATTTTGGAAGAAATATTTTTACCTCCCAAGAAGATTAACACTGAAGTTCTGCACAGCACACTGCATTATCATTGCATCCATAAAGCACTAACAAGCACCAAGAGAGAGTCACTCAGCCCAACTCTCAGTCCATCCTATTGGCATTGTCTGCTTGGGACAGAAATCCCTCCATGGCACGAGAGAGAGATGCTGAGCATACTCATTCCTACAGAATCTAAAGACACGACACATCCTTTGCAGCCAATGACATCCTAAGGCAACACACACATTAACTTTAGGCGGAAGACAAAGGGTTGAGCCACAGGGGTACTGCTAAAATAGACAAAATCACAAACTCCTTTTCATGAGCTTTAGAGGCCAAATTTTTCCAGCATTATTCTAGAGAATTTCTGACTTGATGGAGTTTCTGGGGGGAGTCTGGATCACCCTGTGCTGTGAGAAACCCTTTCTCTACCTGTGCCCTGGGTGGAGTTAGCTTGAAACCAGTTTCCTCAGCAACCTGAGCAGCTCTGGGCTGTGAGCACAAAGGGAACAGCTGCTGGGTTTTGTCTCCCAGGTGTGCTCATGTATGAACCCCATGTCTACAATGACAGCCTCAAAAAAGGCACTGGGGAGGCCTTTCCTTTCTGGACACACTTTGCTTCAGGAGCAGACCCCAAGATTTGACACTGCAGACTGATGTAGTCCACCCTGAAGAAGTAGCTGGCAGATGTCACCTCCTTAGCTTTGGTGTTATGGGTGAAAAGCAAAGGCTCTGTGGGAGCCAAGACCCACACTACCCTCTGTGTCCTTACACATCTCCTCGGATGGTTTTCCAGCCATGTGCAGAAGATGTATACAGGGAGAACTGAAATCCTGCATGTCAGGGCAGTTGATGGCCAGGGCAGTGGGCTTGTTGGGAATGAATCCTGGGGTTCTGAACCAGAAACAGGGGGTCCAAGAGGGCAGTCATTTCTCCATCAGGCAGCACTTCACCACAGCAGAGCCCCAGCCCGCACTCGTGCACGGCCAGGCTACCATGGAAGGGCTGCTGGAAAACAAGACGGCATGTGAGAAACGCAGAACTGAAACCAAGTGTAGGTGACAGCCATAAAAACTGAAATCTCATTGAACGCTGGCCAGGCGGTTGAGCGTGGACCCTCCCATCTGTTTGCCGTGCACCCTGAAGGGGTGGAGGCCAGGGTGACGTGCGTGCCTTGGAAATCAGCAGCTTCTACACTGTTCACCCAGGAAGTTATTAACTTGCATGTTTGTGGGCAACTGCACGAGCTATTTTTGGTCATGGGACCCTGTGTAAGGAAAGGATTGCGAGGTTTTAATAATGATCTTTAGTTAACTTGGTTACCCACACAACAATGGCTTTCTGAGAGGCCAACTGCTGCGAAAAACTTGAGATGGGCTTTACTTCCAGAGGTATTAAACTATGAAAATATCTAACCGTAATAGTAAGCAGCTATAAAAAGAGCCCTGTTTATTTCACATGATTTCTTTGTACGCCACAGTGTTATGAGAATACTTCAGCTCAATGACAACATGGTAAATCGAAAAAGATTAACTATTGAAGTCAGCAGTTACGCAGTTCAGTTTTGTTTGCTGTTGGTTATTTTTTCTTCTTTCAAAACCCAAGTTTTCACTAATATCAGCAGGCACAACAACATTTTTTGTAAATTTGAATCTGCAAATAACCTTATGTTAAGGTCAAATGATGTTAAGGGCCATGAAAGGAGAAACTAGAGAATAAACAGAAAGAAAAAATCTAATGCAGACTTCAACAGGTAGATCTGGAGCCCACATACCCAATATGAGAAATAATCTGGTATCTCACATCTCTATTATATTGCAAATTGTATCCAATAACTTTTCTGCAACAGTGGAGCATCACAGAATACCCTACAGAGAAGGTCAAATGTTGTACTATAGAGCTCTGATAGTGTCTTAGTTCATTTCTGAGAAATACCACGAGGCCTTACTGAAACCCATTCACTATTAGGGTACACCAAGAGAAAGGGGGGAAAAAAAAATAAAGATTGCATTCATTTCTGGGAAGACCTGCATGGCTCCACGGAGAGGACACTTCCACCCTTGTTAATCCCAGCTTCTTAAAGCAACACTCAGTAAGATAATGAATCCTTTAAATGTTACATCTTGTGTCTTGCATTATTGTGGTGCAGCAACTCTCCACATCAAACAGTCATCAGCACTATTACAAAGTGGGCTTATAAGAGACTGGCTGAAAAGGCGCTGTGTGAAAAGAAGTGGAAAATTAAAGCTGAAGCAGTCGAAGAAAGGGCTTAATTTACTGGCATGTACAGTATGCAAATGAGATTACTCTCAGCTTAACTGCATCATTTATGTCCATAATAACGGCATCATCATTACAGGGCTCAAATTAAATTACACCATAATTAGCATATCAAAGTGATTGGTTAAAGTTTAAAACAAATACCCAATTTTGTTAATGAACAGCTGTAATTGTCATGTACACTTCAATGAAAACTCCCTAAACAAATATATGTTTTAGAACAGAGAAAGATTTTGAAGCAGACAGGTCTGTGGCGGAGGTAAATTGCCTAAAAAAGAATGACACAGACTATTCTATTAATGTTAATACATGCTCATCGCTTTCAGGTAATAAAACATTCTATCAAAACAAGCCTTTGCTTTGTATTTTTTGCCTCTCAACTCCCCCACCACACTGGCAAGTGCCAGTGGGGACAGGTGCTGGCCGTGCCCAGCCTGCCCCACGCACGGGACAGGCACAGTCCCCACCCACACACCCAGGGAGGAGGAGGAGGAGGAAGAAGATGAGGATGTCTCGCTAACTCTACCCTGTAGACCAGGGCTGGAGTAAGCTGATGACATGATAACACATCAGGCAGCCTACAATTCAATTTACTCTAATCTAATCACATCTACGCAGCAGTTCCAGAGGTGGAACTGCACCAGAGAAGTTTTTTGCTGTTCTCGTCTCATTAAAATAAATAGGGAGGTGGGACCGGAGGGTTTGTCACTGTCAGCCTTGCAGCCAGCAACACATTTCCAAAGATCCATCACTGCAAACGTACACAGCAAATACAGAGTTAAAACGCTCCTCAGGCAGAACAAGCTTTAACAGGGGAGCAGGTCTGCTCTGTGATGTTTTAACAGTGCAGGTAAGCTCTACCATGCTTGGAGACCAGGCCAAAGGAGCCCAGTGTCACCTCACCCAAGGGGGAAAATAATCCCTCTACATCCCCAAAAATGTTTACAACGGTATATATTTGCTTATGTATTACCTAATATTATGGGGAGCAACATAGGGAAGTATATTTTGTGCTAAAATTGGGAATGCACTTTCAAATATACTTAACAAGGAAATTGAATGTCTTATTAAATCCGTATTATCAAAACACTGTTCAAAAATTTAAAGAAAGTAGCTTTTCATTTTATTCATCGAGGAATCCATTAAAGCCTAAGCTCTGAAGTAGTATGTAAATTATGTGCCTTTCAAGGTAGAGCTAGGGCAAATTCACTCCATCAACTAATGATGAACCTCATTATGTGCAGGGAGTATTCATAATGAGGAAACAAGCCACCCGCCATTCCATGTTCTAACATAAATCCCTGTAAAATGTGAATATCTCCACGTCTAATTAAAGGCTACTAATTCCTATCATCCCCTACAAGGCCCAAAAAGCAGAAACTAGAAATGTGTTTAAAAAGACACCCTTTGATTTTACAAAACACATTTATTTGTGTTTACCATTAATGACTTGCAATGCCTTTTTTTTTTAAGAAAAATCAATCCCAGTTTTATAGGAAAAAAGTTTGCGGGTACTGAAGTTTATTTACATTAGCTGACTTGGTCTTATATTTTAAAAAGAGTTTCTGATTAGCACAGGTCAGGCTGCACAGCTTAAGAGAAATAAAATGGCAGAGAAAAGAAATCTTCAGTAATATGTGAGAAATAATATTTTAGTGGGAGGGAAAAAAAGAAAAGAAAAGAACAGCTTTGCTATCCAGGTTTGCTCTGGAACTGAGACTTCCTAAAAAAAAATAGATCTAGAGATCCCATAATAACTGGGGAAAGCAGGCAGCAGAGACAGAAAGGAGAGCCAATTAAGCAACCAAGTAGACAACAGGTATTTAAAAGATTTTTTGAATGATACTCAATCTAGGAAGAAGCTGCTTCCCTCCCAAAATCCCATAAGAATTAGGGATTGAAGACAACGCTGCTTAATGCAGGCTGGAAGGAAAGTGCTCTTCCACAGACTTACCTAGATTTGATATTTATACCTACAAGCGCAGCGTCCGCTCCTACGATCAAAACCACATTTCTTATTAAGTTACATAATACCCATCCTATGCATCGCCGTGAATTCATTTGCTCCTGCACTGAATTACGGATTTGCTCTCTATAGTTCCCGGCATAGAAGTGGACAGGTTTGCCGACTCCCCTGAACAGAAGACGCATCACTGTTTCTTTTTCACTGCTCTGTATTAATATTTTCCTACGTGTTCAAAACAAACCGAGAAGCACAGCAAAACCTGAGAGCATTTCGGTTTGGAGGAGAAGAAAAGCATCCACCGGAGCTGAGCAACATACAGNAGCGCTCCCGGCCGCGGGGGGATCCGCCGCCGCCCCCCGAGCCCCGCGCAGGTTTGTACACACGGCGGGGGCCGGGNAAAAAAAAAAGAAAAATGATGGCATAAAGGGCTGGTTTAAGCAATGTGATAACTCCTTGCAGGGCAGGGAAGCACTTGAACAGTCGCAGAAAAGGCTGTGGTACCTTCAGATTATGTCAACCGAAAAGTTGAAATCCTCGTGTAAAAATACCCCGCACGTTTCATCCCTAGAAAAGCTTATTTAGAATTCATAGAAATTCATAGCCGCTAAGAGGAATATGTGCTCATAAAATCACAAACGCAAAAAAAAAAAAAAAAAAAAAAAAAAAAAAAAAAAAATTTAAAAAAAAAAAAAAAAAACAAACAAAAATAAAACAAAA
>VYZR01107051.1:27460-60701 GCA_013400675.1 Oxylabes madagascariensis | reverse complement strand
TTTTCTTCCCCCCCCACCCCCCCGCTAATGGTGTTGGTGTCAGTCCTGTTTTTAGCCTTTTCCCACCAGTTTTGTTTTCTGGCTTAAACAGCCCATCTCTTAAAAATTAAANAAAAAAATATTTAAAAGAATAAAATAGAGCACACACAGATTAAAGTATTTCAGCAACGCAAATTTTCTAGAAATAGCTGGGCACTTTACAGGGGGAGGGAAGGGGAGGGGGGGGAATCCGGCTTCTTTAAGTTGCATAAAAATAAAACTACGCCGCGCCGCGCTGCTCCCCTAAAAAAAAAAATTAAAATAATGGAGAGGCAGCGGGGGCAGAAGGAGAGGCAAGTGGTACCAGCTTCCCGATTGCTCACCGCAAGGCTGCTGGAAATGCTTTGGGTCGCAGTGGAGAAAGGGGGGGAGCACTTTTAATATCCAAATAAAGACACGTCAGTTTCACAAATGGGGAAAATATACAATAACGCTCGCATGCATTGCCAAGACCCACAGCAGAAAAAAGGGGTTAGTGGGGATGGGAAGGACAGTCCCTAAAATTGCAATTTTGAAAGCAAGGGTCAAGTAGAGTAGAAAAGTCCAGTCGNTGTCCCTCCCCCGGAGCGCGGAGTTGAACAACCTACCTTTGTTCTGGCGCTGCGGATAAGAAGCGGCTCTCTCCGCGGCCGCGGCGCGGGGCGGCCCGGAGGGGGCTCGGCCCCGGCGGCACCACCTGGCAGCGCTGCGCGGCCGCGGAGCGCTCCCGGCCGCGGGGGGATCCGCCGCCGCCCCCCGAGCCCCGCGCAGGTTTGTACACACGGNTCACAATTGGGGAAAAATATACAATAACGCTCGCATGCATTGCCAAGACCCACAGCAGAAAAAAGGGGTTAGTGGGGATGGGAAGGACAGTCCCTAAAATTGCAATTTTGAAAGCAAGGGTCAAGTAGAGTAGAAAAGTCCAGTCGTGTTTTGCACAATCGCAGCGAAACTGGTGGGATGAGCTAAGTTGTGCAAACCCCTGCAAGTCTGCTGGCTTTAAAGCTTTGAAATCGCTGCTTTTACAGGATAAAGCACTTTAAGCAAATTGTAAAATGCAGGTGTCAAGTTAGTCGGTTTAATCAGAAACAGAGCTCAAAGCAGCCGCCATGCAAAGGGTCCCCTACCAGCACAGTCGAGAGAAAAGTTCTGCAGCATGAAAACACTCTAAGTCAAACAATATTATTTTAATGCCTGAATTCCACATCTTAAGCAAATCACCAAGAACAACAAGTGTAGCATCTCCTCGCACCGAGGGATGAGGCAGCCACTGGCGAGCGCTGCGTGCTGAGGCTCAGCGCTACAGCCAGCCTGCGAGGCGATCACAGCTAGAAGGTGAAACAAGTTTACACGTCTGGGTGACTGCAGATGGGGGCAGCTCTCTGGTACAACAGCCCAACGAGCTGTTGAGCTGTTCGCACCGCCAGCGAGCATCCTCCATCGAGCAACAGCAACATGGAGCGCGCCGCTGGGAAGGGCTGACAGGAGAGCGTGGATGCTCTGCCCGTACCAGGCACCGCCGTGATAAGACACAGCACGAGCAGAGGTTGAAGGTAGATAGGCAAACAAAGTTGCTGTGAGATCACGCTCTTCATTTAGAACAACGGCAACGTTCCTCTGACAAATATGACGCACACTTACCCTGCCAAGTTCGCTTGTATTCGGCTAATCCGCAGCAATCAGAACATCAGTGTTGACAGCTAATGGTACCTACAAGCATCCCTCTGCCTTTCCACATGGCGTAACCCTGCTACGTTAACATGCTTTAAATTTTTCAACCATCTTGTTTAACCTAAACATCTACGAAATTACACAGCACGTTACTCATCCGTGCTGCGTGTGCGACCCCCCCAACAAAAAAAAAAGTTAACACGCTGATACCAAAATCAATAAATCACACGACCAAGTAGCAGTTCAAAAGTTCAAAGACATGATGGCCAGTTCACTACGTCGCAGCACTCAACCAATAATAACTTGACTCCATCACTCCTCATAGTATAGACAATTTCATGGCATCATTTTCATTAGCCTGTCTCACTGAAAATTGCTAGCTATTTATGTATACGCTAAAATAAATTAGCCATTTCATCGAGCACCGTGATTCTTATAAAATACATTAACACAATACTCAATTTTCCAGTTGGAGTAAATAAATAAATCAATAAATTCAATGCAGAGTAATTTTTATTTTTTTCTATTGTGGAGCTTCAGCTCTCAGCATAAGTGTTTTTATTGGGTTTATTTGTTTCAATAAAAATTGAAATGGGCCAGTGATCTTAGCAGTAAGATCTGGGGGGAAAAAAACAACCCAGCCCTATCTAATATTAGGAGAGTATGCTGTGCAGTTCAGCCAACTGGTAATACGTAATCTTTGGTCAAAAATCATTTTCATTACAGTTATTAAACCGCCTCTCAATTTTGAAGGGTTCTTCTCTCTCCTCATGCATTCTCCAGCCCAGCAAGAAGCCCCTGGGCTCCCTTGGAGAGGGTTCTGATCCTTCCCAGCTCATCCTGCTGGGCTGGGGGCAAACCCCATAAACCCCATGCCACCTTGGAGCTTCAATGGGGTAAACTGGGATGGAAAAGTTACCAGCACTCATGTTCACTATTTTTAAGCACTCACAGAGTATAAGACGTAGCATGACCTTTGACACCAAGGGTAAGGCAGGACAGAAGAATGAGAAAATGTGGAAGAAGAGTTCATGGACACCCCAAGAACTTGATCCTTCAAGGGAGCTGTTGTGTCTGGCCCTTTAGGGCTGTTGTTGCCTTTTAAGCCATGGCCAGTAGATCACAGGCTGTTGGGTAGTGACATCCTACAGTGCAATTCAGGGCATCCTTTGGGGACCTCATTTGTGCCCTACAATGTCTCATGCTCTAGAGAGGTGCACCCAAGGCGTCTGTTCCCCTGCCTTGGGTCAAACACCCATCACATCAGGGGCTGGGCAATGGGACGATTCAGAGNGGAAGAAGAGTTCATGGACACCCCAAGAACTTGATCCTTCAAGGGAGCTGTTGTGTCTGGCCCTTTAGGGCTGTTGTTGCCTTTTAAGCCATGGCCAGTACATCACAGGCTGTTGGGTAGTGACATCCTACAGTGCAATTCAGGGCATCCTTTGGGGACCTCATTTGTGCCCTACAATGTCTCATGCTCTAGAGAGGTGCACCCAAGGCGTCTGTTCCCCTGCCTTGGGTCAAACACCCATCACATCAGCGGCTGGGCAATGGGATGATTCAGAGTTTGGCCCTGCAAAACACTCACACATAGACCGGAACCTAGACTGCCTTGGATCTCCTGCTACTGTAACCTCAGAGCAAAGGAGCAGACCCACCGAGCCCCCCAGCAGTCTCCTCATCCTTTGAAACACCACTTCTCTACAAGTCTAACACTTCCTGCAAACCAAAGGCTCCAGCTGCTCAGCAGTGAGAAAAAGAACCTGTAAGGACAAAACCAAATAAAATATACCCCTTGTGACATGAATTCAGTCTTAGCAGTGAAAGAACCAAATGCATTAACCAACACACACCATCTAAGCTCATAATGGTTCAACATAATTCCTTTAGAAAGGCTGGATGTGAATAGCACACTTTGCAAACTGCTTGGTGCTAACAGGAGGGTACTTTTTGTTCATATTCACTCTTTAACCTAATCAGAAGAAAAGTAAATATCAGGTCCAATTTTAATGACTGACTATAAATAAAAGCTTTTATGCAAAATGCACGGTTTGCAAAGATAACGATTTTAAGGATGATGTCACTAGTGACCTACTGAACTACATGGCACATGTCAGACAGACGTCTGTTTCTTAAATTGCAGTAATAAATTAGTAGCCACAGAATCTGTTCTGTTAAGAAAACGTGAAGCTTTCCTATTCAGCTAAAAGTTTAACAATTGTTTCAGTTTAGGTTCGTGAGTTAAGGTTAATGGGGGGACCAGTGCAGGCCCAGCTTCATCTGCCTCCTCTTCCTCCAACCCCTGCAGCATTACTTCACCCCAACAGGATCCAAGACCAACACACACTGAACACATTCCTCTAACTTTACACTGATTCAACTATTAGTATTTTAAAGTATGACACTTGCATACTTGCACAGGAGTCACCACTAACACCACCCAACATACCACGTCCCATCCCAATTACCTTGTTTTCAGTGAATTTGACAAATTTTAGCCATTTGTACTGAAGTCTGCCCTTGCTGAGCATTCTGCCACAGTCCGAATTCTGGCAAAAAAAAAACCCCCAACGAATCCAAAACTCCTGAGGGTACTCCTGAAAACAAGGAACATCACTGATCTACCATGGTGAGCAATTCCGATCACCACTTCTCTGAGAAGTCACCAAGCTCCCACGTGCTGGAGCACAGACATGAGAAGAGGCAGGTAAAAGAGTTCTGTGGGGAGGCAGGAGGATGGCACCATTCCCCACCTACTGCCTCGTCCTCTTCCTCTCTGCCCCCCAGCAGAGGGCCAGGCAGGGGTACAGGAAGCCACCTGATTTGAATAGAGAGGAGACACGACCAGCTCGGAAGCAGGAAAACGAGCAGACAGGGAAAAGAAAGCCAGAGAAATGAACCATGACTGCTTGAGCACGTCACCTATCTCATACTCAGGGTTGCTTACATTTTTTGGCCATTACAGGGAACTACAGAGTTTACTTCAGTTTGGAGCATTTTTGGAGACCTGTAGCTTGGCCAATCTGAGATCAGGATGCGTAGATATAGCCAAAGAAAAATCCTGGACTTAAGTGTGACCTCCCTCCCCATTTCCACATTTTAGCCCTAAAACATGGAAAATCCCAAGGCTGCTTGGCTATCTGGTGTTTTGTGTTCTCACTCAGCCAAGCAACATCTATTTCACTAATCCTTTTCTGAGAAAGAGCTGCCAAGGCCTTCGTGGAAAGTTCTGGACATAGAAAACTTCAGCCCAACTGGATTTTAGTCATACTGTGAATACAGGGCTTTTCAATGGGAGGTGTGGGTTTCTACTCTAGAAATGTTGTTCTTTTTAACAGGAACAACATCAGCCACTTCTTTGTGTCAGTAAAGAAAGTAGAAATTACTTTTTTTTTTAATGCTATTTTGCTGGTTTCACATGAAACATCAACTTTGTCTTCTCATCTTCCAGTACACAGCATACGTAAAAAAGATTTATGCAAAAAAACCCCAATATGCAACACAACTGTGTAATAAGCCCCATACAGGGGGGAGTAATCCACTGCCAAGGCTTCCCAAACCTGACTAATGGGTCCATGGCCTTCTGCAAACAAAGGCACGTTGCTTATTTCTCCTTTCAAACCCCCCAAATCAACCTTCCTGCCCATTGCCTTGAAGGGAAGGGAAGGGAAGGGAAGGGAAGGGAAGGGAAGGGAAGGGCCTGTGCACTGCCAGGCTGTGTGGATACTCTCTGCTCCAATGCTCACAAAGATTTCTCGCCCAGTAGAGCTGCAGAGGAGCCTGAGCTTATGATAAGCAACGGCATACTTAACAGTTACATGTTACCGTTCATGATAATGCAATATTTCATTTGGGTGATTTAGAAGTCCCTCTTGACCAACTTACAGTGAGACACCAAACGCTTCATCAATCACAACCATTTTTATTCACAATCCAGTGCAAAAACTACAGGGAGAGTTGAATTTTCAGCAACTCATTGGGGAGGGGATTGCTACTAGCTCTGAAAATCCTCCTATCTCACCAATTTTTATGTTAGATTCAAATATATTTTCTTTCTAAGCAGCATTCCATTTTCCTGCCTCTCTCTGCTGCGTTTCTTATCGTGGCAGGGTGAAAGAGTATCCAATTTAATATCTGTTTTGCAGGACAGGAGATTTTTTTCATATCTTATGCACTAAGGAAAGCTGCAGGGGATGGCTTAGCAGGCTGAGCATCACGTTTTAAATACCTAGACTCCCTGGAACCACAGATCCCATCAGGTCGACTGAGCCCTTCATGTTTCTGGGGTAGATAAATTAAGTGTCACGCTGTTTACTTTGTCGGGGTCTGCAGTAAAGGTCCTGCATGGAGCTGAAGGTTAAAGTCTCATGGTTAAGACACAGCACCAGGTGCCACCTTGATCTCACTAACTCTAATGACAATTCTGCCATTTTTGTTAAGAGAGACAATCCAGGGATCTGCTTCCAAAACTTGCTGTAACGTTAGTGGATGGCTGAAAATTATTCAATAGCTTATCGGCCTCAGTTTTGGTGCCTGTTAAACGGAAAAAAAATACATCTACACCTCCCAGATGTTTAATTCATAAGTTATACAAAACTGTCAGATCTATGGATGACAGAAGAGAGATATTCATCATTTTTACAGCCTGATTTCTGTGGTTGGAGGTAACCCTATGTTTCTGCGAAGTCATACCCTCTTCCCACTCCTCTGCACCACACGATAGCAGTGGCTGAGCCCATTGACATTAATGGCTCACAAGAGAAGCCTTTTAGAAAGAAATCATTGGAGAGGAGTAGTATAAAATAATCAGGAAAGACAAAACATTAATAATAAGAAGAATCACGAAAGTCACAGCTTTGATAGCCAGTTGTGTAGAGACATGCATGCATCCTCACAAACACAAAAACCTCCTCAAACCCTAGATCTCATTAGAGACCCAAAAGATCCAAAATGTGTGTTTAAAAGAAANAATAATCAGGAAAGACAAAACATTAATAATAAGAAGAATCATGAAAGTCACAGCTTTGATAGCCAGTTGTGTAGAGACATGCATGCATCCTCACAACACAAAAACCTCCTCAAACCCAGACACCTAAGAGAGGTCCCTCTATCTCCAAAAGGTCGGATTCGTGGAGAACAGACTCAGTGTTGAAGAAAGCAGGATGCTTTGAGAAGGGCAGCTGTAAATATGCACTTGGAACCTATTCCTGGCCTTACTCTTAGCTTTGCAGCTGCCATTATTTTACTGGATTTAGCTAGAAGATTCTGGGAAAGGTGGGTGAAGGGAAATAAAATGTAACGATAGAAAAAAAAATACGGTTCTTCGGAATCATCTCCCTTTTAAGTAGGAATTTAGCAGAAAAAAATATTTCCTTTTACCTTGGTTTGGAAAAAGACTCTTTTGATTTGCTTCCACAACAGCTGACAATACACATTCCCTGCTTAGGGTACCAGAAATAATCATTATCACTCTTAAAATGTGTGTTATGGTGATGTACCAGAGGTTAAATGTGGCTGTTGGCTTCACTGGCTTCAATTCCTTCTCAGGTAGCTTAGCACAACTCCCACATTTTTCTTGCCAAACTACCCAAGAACCTGCTGGACCTCCAGCCTTAGACATTACTAGGATTCAGTAAAAGAGGTAAGAAAGACTCAGCTCTATTTACACACAGCTACATTCAAACTGTTTTTTAATGGAGTTTGGCTACCAGAGGACATGGTATCAAACTGATTTTTGGAAACATCTCATATTGAATCTAAGACATCCAAAGATACTGTTTGTATTGCAGAAGGGAAAACTCCCAAGGAAAGGAACCAGACAAATAACACTGGGTAGGGCCTGTTTTTACTGCTGTGTTTGGTACATTTGTTTTTAGAGGCAGGGCAAAGATCCTTAGAAATGGTGATCAAGATATTCCCTGTCAAACCAAACCAAACCAAACCAAATTCAACCCAACCAGCACAATCTTCTACAAAGAATGAGGACGTTGCCCCAAATCCCTCTATTAATCCTGGAATCTCAGTATCCGTAAGTTTTTCACTGCCTTGGTTAAGGATGTGCAGGTCTGCCCTACATACTCCAGCTCTGGCAGGGGACAGAGCTAAAGGAGAATAAATAAGGAAGGTCAGGAGGGGGCTGTGCAGTAAAACTAAACCAATTAGCACAGCTTTTCCTCCAAAACTGCTTTGAAATAATTATTACAGCACCTCGTTAGCTTGCACTTTAAAGTAAGTTGGACAAAAACATAAACTCCTGACCAAAGTCCTGTCCCCAGCAAAGCCTTTGCAAGGTGGCTGGCTGGCAGGTGTGTCTCCGGACTTATAGAGAATCGTAAAATCCTTAAGGAAAAGGGGTGGGAGCAAGAAGATGGAAGTGCACTGCTCTCCCACACTCTCCCACACACTGGGTCCTCTTGGCCCCAGGGACACAGAGTCAGCCTTGGAGCTCGGCCCTTCCATCTTCCTTGGCTCAGTCTAAGGAGATTCCCTCCATATTCCCCTCTGCCCTCTTTGTGCTCTCTGCTGAGCAGAACACAACTGACCCAGAGAGGTGCCAGCTGCCCGGGGCACCAGCAGCTCTTTCATCAAACAGGCAAATCCTTCTCGTCCAGCATGTCCCCAAACGCGCTGAACCGCGTCCGGAGAGCCTGGCCACAGGTCCCAGCTCGGGGAGTGAAGCAGAAAAGATGATCATTGGCCTTGACTCCAAGCTCCTGTTCCAGTGCTTCGAGTCACTCGTGGTCAGCAAGGAGACGTGCTGGTGTGCTCAAACGGAAAAAGCTGGGATGAAAAGCAGGGTGAGCTTTCCAAAGCACCCTGCTATCCCCAGGGTGAGCCAGGGTGCACTCCCTGGCAGTGGGCTCCCACCGGCTCCTTGATGGCTGGTCACACCCGCTACTTCAAATCAACAAGCAAACCAAAGTGAGAAATGGAAAGGACAAGGTGAATTGTAGATGAAAGTGAAATATCCCTCCTCTCTATCAGCTCTGAGGGGTAAAGGATGAAACAGGATGAAACTGGTTTTGGTTAAAGCTATAAAAGAATCGCGGGGAGAGAGCACTTATGGAGAAATGTATTTTCATGTAAACTTTTATGCGCCCATCCCTTCTAGCTGGACATCAGGGAGGATGTTAATAAACATCATCAGGGGGAGAAAAACACAGTAAAAAAAGAAAATCAGACTACAAACCCATCTTTTCCAAGATGTTCAAAATAGCTTTGCAGCTATATACTGCGGGGAGCCGAGCACACTCAGATACAAGTTTGCATCTTAAACGTAAGCGCACATACATACAAACAAGGTTTTGCAGATATTTGTTAGCTGTACTACAAGATTTTCCAGGGCTGGTGCTGCAGCTTATGTTACCGTGCGTTTATATAGCTGCAGATCAGCCCCCTAAGAAGCAGCCTCGGAGAGAAGCTGAAATAGTGACAGTTTGTGTTGCTGGGGATATTTCTGAGACACAGTTGCTGTTTACTGCGTTTCTATTTCCAATCAAGCTGCAAAGTCCACCCATAAAACATGAGGAGGCATTTCTTTGGGTGTGGGACAGTGCAACACGCACACAAGGAGGACCAGCTCTTCAGTTGCTCCAGCAAAATACTCTTAGCCCTATCTGCAGCAGAGCATTTGGCCCATGAAGAAGAAAACTATAGCCAGAGTCCCTAGTTACAAAGCTTCTCTCAGTATATATTTATGCACAAAGCTCAAATAATTTAATACCACGCCTCACTAATCATGTGAATGCACAATTCTTGCAGGGGCAAATGGTTCTTTTATCTCGTGCACCTCTTGCTCTTGGCTGGAAAAGGTGCCTCAGAATCTTAGTGGCACTTTTAAAGGTGGCACCTACCTATTTGTGGCATATACAGTCCAGTGTGATTCACTGTAGGCTCCCCTACATATTAATCCACCCTACAAGGAGTCAAAAACTAGTCCTAACGATGGCAAATCACAGCACATGGCTAACTGGACTTCTTTCCACTTCAGAGGGGAAATTAGGTGATACACACTGGAGTATGTTCTCCTTGTTACACTCACTACACTGTTAATGCTAATGATTGTACAAAGTGTGAGAAAAATGCTACAAACACTTAAAACAAATGAAGATCGGTCAAGAATATGCAAAAGCATATGCAAAGGTATCTAAAGAGTATTTAAACAGAACACAGTTTTCTTCCTTATTCCCTTTTTTACTTAAAAGCAAGAGGCATGCAGGATTGCAAAAACATACAGTTTGCCAACAAACGTACAAACTACAGCTCATGAAAAACAGCGAAATGGAGACCCAAAATTCAAGGCCAGTACAAGTTCACAATATGAACTGGAGATCAGAAAATTGGCTCCTAAAGTAAGAAAAAAAGCACATCAATTCCATTTTTTTCTAAGAAAACCATTTCCTACCAACTTTGAAAACAAGAATGCCTACAGTGATCTGGGCTCTCTGTGATGGTTTTGGCTTGGCTCCCTTGCCCCTCCTCAGCTGCGTGGCCAAATGTGAGTCTAACCATGAGGTTCAGAGAGTTGCCTTCTTCTTAACCTTCCACTTCATGCTTCCAAGTTTAGTCTGCAGTAAAATGGCCTTTCAGAAATTTCCCTTATTCTTCATTACTTCTAAGGTGAGAGTTTACATTTCAGCCCATATCTGCAATGCCTACTGCAGAAGAACCACACTGAGTTAATATACTGGGGTTTAGCCTTTTTCTACTTTTCCTTGGATTTTTAATTTATTTTTTAGAACTACTACAAGAGCAGCTCAGTGGCTCTGAAAGCGCCCAAAGCTCTTGCCTGAATTTTGATGCCCAGACACAAAATGAAATACAGAGGTGATCTCTTGGGTGCAAGACTTGCAACGGCAACTTGCAACCATCCGTTGTGGTGGGGCAGCATCGTGACTAATTATTACCTTCATTAAACACCCAGTGACAAGTCCATGCTGTCACCACGTCCCACCAACGCTCGTGAGTATGAAGAGAGATGGGGTGAGAACTGAAAGTGCCCTGACTGCTCCTGAAAAACTGTTCTCCTTCCAACCAGCCACTCTTCCAAGCCACAGGACGCTTTCCAGAGTGGTTATGAGCTCCACCTCAGTCTGGGCTGGTCAAGATGAATCTTGCCTTTGAGCAAGACAGAAAAATTCACAAGGGAGAAAATCAGATTTGGAAACTAAATGTTTTGTAATCTCCTGCCATGCAATTTGGTTTGCAGGCAAACTTCCAACCCTTTCAACAGCAAAAAACCAGACAAATACACTGTCTTCTACCATCTCCTGGTATATTAAGGCCCGAGTGTGATGTGATACCGCACACTTTTTAAAAGCTGTATAAACAGAAGGGAATGATGCACCCATGCACAGTGGTAGAGGAGACAGCAAACAGAGCACACAGACTCAAACAGAGCCAAAAGAATCACTTCTGTTACGCAAATTTATCTTCTCATGCTCCCTTGCCAAACTGGACGTGGCTTTCCTGGCACAAGGAGCACCTGGGTGATCTGTGGTACTGCTGCTGCTGAGGTGACTGAGGTGACTGAGGTGAGGAATACCTGGGGCACCCAACCTTTGGCCAAAGAAGAGCACAAGACAAGGGAAAAAGAAACACCATCAAAGCCAACCAGCAGTGCTGAGCATATGACCGGCTCTGGGTATGACCGGGTTATTGCACTGCTCTTATCAGCACACACGAGTTCAAGGTCAGCCTTGATGCACTCACTGAAAACTGACACTGCCTGCGCCCTGCAGTCAGCACAGCTTCAAACCAAGGCTCCCAATTATTAGCAGTTATTTTGTTTATTATTGTGGGGCCTCAGGACAAACAAAAAAGGAGCCCCATTGTGCTCAGCACTTGTACAGAAATGCTTAATTAGCCTCTTCTTAGGTTGTTCCCTTCAGCTTCTTTTAAACAAGATATTTTCAAATATAAATAAATTCAAATTTCAGAATTCCAGAAATCAGTTTCCTGGAATGTGTGTCCGTAAAAATTTAACGTGAATTCGCCTTCCCAAATGTCAGCTGTACACCAAACACTTCACTCTTTTACTCTAAGAAAAAATTATATTCTAAAATATTGGCCGTTGGGATGTAAACAGACTTTTGTTGTTCAGTTACAGGCTGGATTTAAGCTCAGATTTTCTCTGAACTATGTGGAAGTTGCAAAATCATTGGTTTTCTGTTGTTTCTCTCCTCAAACTACAGTATTTATGTATCAACAACATAAATGACAAATGTACAGGAATATTCACAAATTGGAAAAAGAAACTAAGAGCTGAGCTTTACGCAGTAAAAACTGATCTGTGAAATGTGAAGCCATGCTGCAATCTCATGAGTTCAGCAGAATAATGAAACCAGCTCATAGATAGATGAGTACCAACACTGTCACAGAACTAAATGCAGGAAAAAATGAACAAAATTAGTGAAGGAAAAGTAAAACCTCAGACTTTTCACTTTCTCTGGAGGTATCTGGTCATGTACTTTCTTAGAGATGCCAAGGTAGCTGTACCAGGCTCCCATACCAGCACTTGACAGTGCTCTTAAAACTTGCTAAATTCAAAAGAGGAAAGAAGAAAGTGAGGCAAGAGGAAGGCAGCCCATCCTTCCAAGAGCCATTCACCCACAGTGTCCAATCACCCCAACTTGTCAGCAGACAGATCCTGAGGATCACACCATCACTTGGAAGTATTTTATGACCATTTCCAAATGCAAATACTTTCCATTGAGTATCCACCTGGCTCAGATTTGTACCAATAATTTAGAAGTCACCAGCTATTACATCTTATTATCTAACCCTTCAGACTCTGCTTTCTTTCTTTTTTACTCTCACTGCTCACTGATATTTCCATTCACCTTTGAAGATGCCTGTTTAATTTAGCTGGGTTTTCAGACCACACTGTGAATTACATTTCCCACAAGCTTATTCCAGCAATTTCTTGGCAATAAATGATATTTGGATACCCCACAGAAACCCCACATCAAATATTGATTACTGTTATTTCCATTACCAGAGGCTAAACCAGTTAGGTCCTAAGGGCAAATTAAAGAGCTTGCTTCCAAGTTCTGGTCCTTAAGAGGAAGGATGTAACTATTCTTCATAACAAGGAAGATGCTGACACAAAAGCAAATAATTACCCTAAAAATGGTCCATTCTCTGGCTTGGTTAAATAAAGAAAATATAGTAAACTACTTTGCATGCAGAGGATAAAATCAATATAGATTCCATTCAGGCAATAAAAAAATATAGCATATTGCTTTAGATACATAGATACTCTTCATTTAAGGTGGAGTTTCCCTAATTCCCTGCTGAATACCAAGCTCTGCAGCATGCACCTCTCTATAGCACTCAGCAATCTCTGCTTGACATTAGTACTAAACAATATTCATTAAGAGCATAACACTAAAGTGCAACATGTAAGTAAATCAAACTCTCAATGCTCTATTTTACAAATTTCATGGGCCACTGGGGATAATTAAAAGGGTAATTATACAAAGTTGGTGCAGTTTTGAGACTCAAATGACATTTTCTGCTTTAAAGCACTCGATAATCTGGTATTTTTCTACCAAGACAGTCTTTTTGTACTTTGATGGTCAAACAGCATAAACAAATAAGAATTGTTTTTAAGGTATTTCAATTTTTTTTTCTATCCCTCTCTCCCCACACCATTTTTCTTGATCAATACCACTCACTAGTTATTCCTAAAAGCCCCATATTATCAAGAAAAGTGAGACCTTTGGAAAAAAATAGTCCCTGATCACCATAAAATGCCCCTGGGTCTCAAGTCTGGTTTAAACCGTAGCTCTGAACAAAAATGGCATTGCTTTGGGTGTTTACAGCACTGGAGCACTGTTTGGTTTGTCACTGTGTTTAACCACTGCTCTAAAGCCAGCAAAGTACATTACTGGTAGTAACAGCTCATGAAAAATACAGCGAAGAAACTGCTAGTGGCAGAAGCATTTAACTTTCTTGTTAGCAGCCTCCCCCATGTGGCACTTTAGCACCAGCAAGTTGTTTATTATGTTCTGTGCCAGGCAAAACTGATTAAATGGGGCTCTTAAGAATCAAAGCGTTATAAATTCATGGAAATACAGCAAGCAATAAATTCCATGGAATTAAAAGCTTACTAGTGCTATTAGCATTTCAGGGTGTTTGCATTGTTAATAGTGATGTGCAAAAATGATGTTCCTATAAGACAAGGAAAACCAACAGAACATATGCTTTAGCTGCTATATTTTTATATCATGTCATCATCAATGGCAATTTTTTTTTTCCACAAAAAACCTAAAAAGCTCATTAATGTTTTAAGGATAAAACTGAACCAAGGGTCTGCAGACCAAGGATTTACATCCCTAGTTAAAGCGAAGTATTACGTAGGAAACACAACACTGTTGTGACTCTATGGAAGAGCAGGAGATGGATTTCCTGGAACAGAGCTGGGGAGGAGGGAGAAGGGGTGAGGCAGGGTGACTTTGGTGACACCACAGGGACACGGTACAACACAACTTGCTAACAATTCAATAAGTAAACTCGATGCATAGTAATTCATAATACCAAAAAGAAAGGGCAATGTGGTCTGACCTGGTGGTCAGTAAATCTGTCAACAGCTCTCCAAAGAGACATCTTTACTCCGGGTCACTCTATCATCATTCCACGGGAATGACTCTGCTGGCAGGTGACTAACTTCTCCATCATTACTGCAGAGCTCCATGTGAAACACGAGCCCAAGCTGGGATGAGGCCTTCCCTTATGCCCATCTGTTTGCAGGTAGCTGATAACTTTGTAAATGGAATTCCTTTCAAGCGGAAACTTGGTCTAGAAACTGCTGTAGGTGTGCGGCTGAACAGGAGAGGAATGGGACACCTTTCCAAAACTGCAAAAAACAGGCTTTGCAGGGTTTGTTTGGTTTGTTGGTGGATTTTTAGGGAGTTTTTTACTTTGGGTTTGTTGTTTTCTTTTTAAAAAGGAGAACAATTTGTACCTTTCTGAGCTGCCTGAGCACACAACAGACAGATAACCTAACCTGCAACGTCCCTCTGGAGGGCAAGGGGCAAATCTGGCTCTTGTTGCAGGCAGGAAAATCAAGTCACTGCCTTGTTGCCACAGTTAAGGTCTGACATAGGATAAAGAGCATATTCTGGATGGCACATCATGCGCAGCTGGCAGCGTGCAAAGTCAAAAAAAAATCCCAAGAAAGCTTTGTCCAGAACAAACAGTCCCCATGCCATGGAGTGAGTCAGCTGAAGGGGTGAGAAACAAACCCCAAATCCTGTCTTGTGGGCTCAAGCTCTGTGCAAAGAACACACTAACAGCGAAAACCTTCTCCCAAGACTGAGGGGCTCGACATTTTGTTTGCCTCAAGCAAAACAAAACAAAGCAGTAGGTTTTTAACTGCTCAGAGGCACGTTGTCCTTTTGATGTATGCATGTCCTGGCAGTCACACATCTGCATCGGGAGAGAAATAGCCCAGGTTTTTTTGGCAGTTATTTAGTCCTTTTCATCTGAAAGTTGAAAATGCACCACCGGTGAACCTTTGCAGCTCTGGGTTCTGCATATAAAAAGCAGCTGCTGAATACATGCAGGGAGCGAGGGCTTTTTCTTAATGTTTGAATAGTTCCAAGTTCAAACCCATTAAAGTCCAGGTCACACCAGGATCATGTCACTGTTAATGCATCCAGTTACACGCTGAGGGAAACCCAATATAAAACCATGATAAACTCTAGTTCTCCTGCAGAGATACTCTAAGGTCTTGCCCAGATGATGCCACAGATCACTCTTCATGGGCGGTGACCAGACAGGATGTCAATGTCAGAGGACAAGTCTCTTTACAGCCGTTTTTAAAGAGGTCTCCTCAAATGTCCACCAAGCTTGTTGGGGCATTTTCCCTTCCCTCCTCCAGGGGGAAGAACTTACTGTCCCACTGATGTTTCCTCTTACAGATCACAGGTTCTCACACAACCTCCTCCCACAGCACCAGCAGCCCACCCACTGCTGCGTTTCACAGTGAACACCCCTAACTCCACGCTCCTTCTTTTGGGGGCCAGTCCTCTCTGCAGGTGGGCACGGTCCCACTTGTTCTTGGGGGACTTCACACCTGGCCAGCTGTGTGCTGTCCCAGGTGTGGCATCAGCAGGGGAGCAGGAGACTGGGGACAGCTACAGCCCCAGCCACCTGGAGATACTGCAGGACCCTCTGCAGATACCTGGTACCTCATCACACAGCTGGTACAGCCCTACTCTCTTGCTAAGAGGGCAACTGGCAGCTTCTGGCAGGGCAACTTCAAAGACAGGTTCCTCAAGTGACGGAGTACAAGTGACACTGGAGTGCAGGGGATGTAGCACAGCACCACAGCACAGCCCTGCCCACCCAGGAATCACTGCAGGCCTTCAGCATCAGCTTCAAACACAGCCAAGCCTAATAAACCAAACTATTTAAGCAGCTCCTCTCTGAGCTTTCCAGCCTAACAGTGCTGGGAAAGGAGGAGAAAGACTTTACTGGACTTTTTCACTTTATCAAGTATCTAGAAAATCTGGTGGCTGATCTGGATATATTTCAAGGCGAGTTAACCATGGCAGCTTATGGAGCAGCATCCCTCCAGCTGGCCTGCAGATCATGAACACAGGACACAAATTTTGGGGAGATTTAGCATGCACACACTACACACATGGGATTTACACCATGCACATGTTGGATTTGTGCTTTTCTTCTCGCAATTTTCTGAAATTTACTGCAGGGTTAAAAAAGTGGAAAGAATCGCAAATGGTCTCAGAGATTCAAGATGTGTAATTTTTTAAAAATTAATAACTTTATTAGTAAAATTCAAATTGTCTTTAAAAAATTGCCTTGTGCATTACTGAGGAGAAAGTCAGAAAAGCCAGTCTGCATTTTTAAACTATATTCTCTCAGATATTCACCATTCCAAAGAAGAACAAGCCAGACTCTCCTTTTAATTACACGAATAAAAATCCAGGTAATTCTTTCAATTTTAAATAATATTTTGTCTAATTAGTATTTTTTTTCTCCCAAAACATGTATTTATCTGCTGTGAAATCAAAGGCAGAAATGAATTGGTTTGAAGATAGCAGAAAGTAAATAGCAAGTTTGGAACCTTGCAGCCTTACCCTGGCAATTTGTCTCATATAATTGACTCAGCAGACATGCTTAAAATTTCTTACAACTTTTACAAGACCTCCTGTGGGCTTATTTTAATGTTCTCCAAAACTGAGCTCAAAGCTTTGGACTCTCTAAGCAAGTAGCACCAAAAGCAATCATCTTTCTCTCCTTAAAAAAAAAAAAGGAAACAAACAATAAAACCACATTTTTCTTCCTAGATATTAGATCTTAAAGAGGAACAAAGATGCAAATGAATTTGCACTTTTTCAGAGATAATTTTTCTGTTCCTTTTCAATAACAACACTTCTAATAATGTTCAATTTGCATTCACTAAATCTTTAGAAGCAATAAAATAAAATTCCCAGTAAAATTCCCTTTCCCAATTACTGGAATAAAATTTAAATGGAGAAGGATGACAGCAACAAAACAAACTCAAACCACAAAAAAGGGGTTAAAAAGTCCCCCACCCCCCTAAAAAAGGAAATGTTCTCATTGCCCATATTATTGATTTATGCTGTTGTTGGCTTTTAAAAGCAGCATTTCTATTTCTAAGATCTTTACTGACAATTACTAATGTCACAACTCTGTGGCCCTGTTCCATTGGTGGAAGTGCCCCAGGAGCAGGAAATGCTGTGCCCTTCCACAGACATTTCCTTGCAGTGTTGGGATCCACTAACCCTTAATAAGTCAGAGAATTAGATGAAACACTTGTAGTACAACTAATAAAGATAAATACAGGGGCTATCAAAACTAACAAAAAGGGTATGACGGGAGAAGGAAGTAGATCTATTATTCAATAGATGCCAATTTATCTTTTTTTTTTTAAAGGGGGGGAGAACAATTTTCCCCTTAAAAAAAAACCCATCATATTTCAACAAAAATCTATTTTGAAAAGCCATATTATAAACTTGGATATTAATGGTTTGCAATAGAAATGACGTCAGAGTCTTAGTTACAAATGTCCAAATGTTTGTGCTACCCTACTAAAAAAATAAACAGTGAGCTCAGAGTCAGAAATTACCCATTTCAGCAATTAAGCAATATTACGCAAAATACACTGAAAAGTATAGGGCCAGAGGTGGGAAAGCCAGAAATTAAATTCACAGATTGCACTGGGAGAATCACCGAACAATTAAACATCTCAGAGGTGGTGTCTGAAGCTCCTGCCATTATCTGAGTGAAAAACGCTTTCATATGTTGCAATGAGAAATACGGGCAGGCAATCAGGACCAAAAAGTAACTTTTCTTTTTTTTCAATGCCCTGGCTCTAGGATGAGCTACCAGACTAAAAAGGGTGGCCTCCCATAATGCCCACTGACATCACTGGTCTTGTAACCCTTGTAAAACACGGCTGCCATCGCTGTACAACAATAACTTAAACATCATGGAAGATATACTTCTGGTACGGGAGCAGGCAACTGGGAGCAACCTTACAGATGACCAAATAAAATATGCAATAAGAATCTATTTCTGGAGTAGTTTTCTCACATCTTTGGATTTTATAACATGGGAATGTGCACCGTCTGTGATGTGAGTGTTCCAAAGGCAGGTTGCAAGCCTGCAGGTGGCTCTTGCCCTTGTGTTCAGAGACAGGCATGGCCATGAGATCCCAGCAGACAGCACTGGTGTCTTTGGAAGCCCACCAAGCCTATCACAAGCAAGTGAAAAACATCACTGTAACCACTGGCCTGGCAGCATAACTTGTAAAAAGTGTTAGCACAGCTCTGAATTCAGAGTTCACTGTCTGCTCCAAAAAGAAACCCTGAAACCGGATATTTCCATCCCATTCTGTGTTTGGGACCAAGCGTGAGTTCAGGCTATCTGAACTGGAGGCCATGCCCTGCTTCTGGAATAGCAGACCAATGCTGTTCCTGCCTTTGCCATTCCCAATTCTTTCCTCAGCCAAGCTGTGATAAAATGCAGCACATCCTGACATATTATCCAGCTCGGTTTTGAAGGACCAGGCCAGAAATTGCACAGTCTGCATCACATGGTGTGTTTTGAGCTGTTTCCTTGGTGCACCTGTACTGGCAAACATCAGTGCATCCTTTTTGGCCGCTTAATTTGCAGTCACAAGCTTTACATGTTGGGCCATTTTCAGTATATGCATTTGTTTCAATGCCTGCAGCTGTTTGATCTGTGGATGCAGATGAGGCTGATCTGAAGGTGTGTATGAACCTCTCAGCCTTGTGCTCCGTGTTCTTCATGGATTCAGAATGGATGATGGCACTAAACAGGAGAAACACTGTGGGATTATGCAAAAGGCTGGCCAAATCTTGCTCACTTTAGCAGTCTTCTTGATAGACCAGAAAGATTTGGTCCAAAAGCATCAGATAAGAGGATCAAAACCTGCTACTGACTATCTTAAAGCAGAGAAACATATTTTTCTATCAACCCACTTGGAGATTTATAAGATAACTAGGAATATTAAGAAGAAGAAAAAGAAGAAAAGCTAAATGGGCCAAAAGAAAACAAAAGAAACATGTTCTCTCGAGACTGCTAATGCTGGCAGACAATAGCACAGAAAGAACTCCTCTGACAGATCTTTGAAGTCTTCAATACAGCAAGCTAGTGGGCCATGTTAATGAGATTTTCTCAGATACTTCTTAAATTATCCCAAAATGTCTTAATCTATCTTCTACATCTTGACCCAATTGCTTCAGAAAAGCCACAGCTTCCCCCATGTCTGGACTCAACTTTTTATTCAAATAGGCAAGGTCTTCAAACACTTTGTGTTTCCAATGACCCTTACACATGGGGTTTACCCCAAAACATGCAGGTAATGTTGTAATTTCTGTTACTAATGAATACAGAAACACTTTGCACCACACTTTGAACCTTAAGAAAAGATGTGACCTTAGGACCTTCCAGTAACTCAAAGTTCTTAACAATTAAGAGGTTACAACTTCTCCCAATAATCCAAAAGTGAATAAATCCAGTCTTAGATGAAGCCTGACACACATTGATCATTCCAGCCACAGGACTACCACCTCAGCAGCAAGGGAGCAGCAAGAATGAATGGGATCAGTCTCTCCAGTTCCTTTTTCCTGCTGAGGGTGACACAAGTGCTCATGCAAAATGTACAGCTCTGTGTAATTTGGGCCCACTGCAGAGAAAACTGGAGAAAATGTCCAAGAACCAGGTTGCCTGCTCTGTTACAGCATTCCTTGTGACTGCACCCCAGCCCATATTCAGGACCCATATTCAGAGGTAGCTGCACACCACATGTTCTAGGGACAGGAGCTGTTTCTGCTCCCTAATATGCTCTAAGACCTTTAGGTCAAAAGCAGGAAGAGTCAAGGTGCCAATTTCACTTGGGAAAACGTCATCCTACCAACTTCCCACTGCCTGATCTGCAAACTCCTGCCACCCAAGTCAGTACAAAGAATAGGACTAAGGACATCACCAGCACATCTTCTGGAAGTCACCAGCAAGGAAGAGTGCTGGGGAGAAACTGCACACTCTGCTGAGCCT
This sequence comes from Oxylabes madagascariensis, assembly GCA_013400675.1. Classification (NCBI taxonomy): domain Eukaryota; kingdom Metazoa; phylum Chordata; class Aves; order Passeriformes; family Timaliidae; genus Oxylabes; species Oxylabes madagascariensis. Next base: position 40,433 of record VYZR01107051.1, on the reverse strand, counting down.
TTCATAAGCAGAAATGTGTCTGAAAGAGTTTGTTTCAGGGTTTTGACTTTTGCCTGCAATGGCCAGCAAAGACGTGGTACAGCGACGAGATGACCTGGTTTGAGAACCATTTCTCTTCTTAATGAAACAAAGCTGGAAGAAAGTAATTTTTTATTTTTGTCCACTTTGTTTTTCACATAGACCAACTACACAATCCATTTTTTGTATTGAGCTTAGGAGAAAAAGTCCTTCTGACCTTTCTCCTGGCTTGAAGGGAACAGAGGAGAAAATATACCTATATAAGAAATTTAAAGCACAAACTCACAGATCTATCTGTTGATCATCTCATTCAGCCCTGAGTTTCAGCAGGCAGCTTCTGGTTTATTATCAATATTTAATCAGCATTTAACTCTGACAAGCATTAAGATTTGAAATTCTAAACTAAGTGCAACTTTGCTAAACCCTTTGTGTTGATTTTCTGGCCGTTAAAGATTTTCTAAAGGATTGTATCTTTGCCATCTTAAAAGTCTACACGTGCCTTTTGTTATCAATAATGTACAATTTTAGTAGCATGTTCTGTACTTTTCCATTTTTCAGCATGCAAGGTATCCCTGATTTACAATGCTCACTGAATGCTGTTTGATTATTGAAAATGCTTTTACTACATTTAAACAAATGACTGCTTCTGGAAAACTAACACTATTGTCCATAATTCTGTAAAAATACATATCCCCTCCCTTCTCCCCAAATCAAACATTTCGAATTCTTACTTTGAGGAAAAACTGGCATATAATTAGGCATTATGCCTAACAGTGCTAAATAAAGGAGAATGTAAACATCTTAATTCTTGAAGGTTTAACCATCAAAGCCCCTTGCTGTATCTGTTCTGCTATTTGTGCTTCTGTTCAGAGAGCCTTGGAGCTTACAGAAAGAAAAAAAAAAAAAAAAAAAAAAAAAAAAAAAAAAAAAAAAAAAAAAAAAAAAAAAAAAAAGAAAAAAAAAAATCTATTNAAAAAGGAAAGCAAACAAAACACGCAGAATAAAAATCTATTTTGCCAGCTCTGAGCTGCCTCCCACCCCGCGTGCCTGAGGCCAGGCTCGCGCACAGGGCTGGGACGCCCGGGGCCACGCGGCTGCTCCTCAAGGAGTAGAGTCCTGCTCTGCAACTGCTCTGAGCGGCTTAACCGCTAACTCAGGAGATGGGATTTCACCTGAAATTAAGCTATCAAGCAATTGAGCTCAAACTCAATCAACCAAACCCTTAACCTCCCCTGTTTCAGTGGCACTGCTCTAATTAGGACTCTATCACTATTTCCATTACTATCTCCTATTCTCATGGTTTATTATCTCAGCGGTTTCAATTCTCGCCCAGTTTAAATTCGACATCCAGTTTCTTGGACCACATATCATTCATTATGGCTTTATTTTATGAAATATGTTGCAGGACTACAGCCTGATCCTGCAATAAACAGGTTTTTGTTGAAAACTGCACCCCTCACTGCAGTAGAAGCAGGACAGAAGAGCCAAACCTTCTTTGAGAAGCAATCCTGACATTAAAGGACATGTTGAACAGCTTTTTTCCCATTAAGTTTTAAATTTTGTTGAGCAGTTTGATAACATATCCTTGAACACAGATCCACCTGCACACACCACGGCTGCCCCATGCTTTTCCAGTCCTCACTGTCTTCCCCCTGAGCCTGAACCAGCTTCTAGGAAACAGAGTTTGGCTGAACTCAGCTTACCAGCTCTGCTCAGGGATGAGAATCAATAACCTATGATACATGGGAGATCAGACTGAAAAATCTAATGGTCTTTTCCAGTGAATCACCCAAACTGCTTTCTGCTGAAGGATGAGTGACAGAGGGGATGTGTGCCTGAGTGGTGCACTGATGGTAAGTAGAACAAAATATAGATCTGCTTTTGGAGACACAGCCTACAAGCATCAGGGAGTCTAAAGGTAGTGTCCTGCCTTTAACACCACCAAAATTCCGAATTTTCCTGGGTCACATAGGACACAGCCACACGTGAACCAGGAACAAGAGACCCATTAATTATGAGGCCCTCTGATGCACCTGGGACTTCAAATTCTTCCCTTCTTCACCAAAACTCAAAGGAAGAACAGCACTGCAGAGCAAGGAAGCACTACCTCCTTAAACTGCAGGATCTGCTCCTTCTCCAGTAGCTGAAATACATCCAATACTTCATGGGCTCCACCATGAAAAAAAAACAAACTAGTAAAATTCAAATCTCGAAGAGAGGGATATATCATATAGCTGACATATACCACTGGCATGGCCAAGGATTGCAATATTCACTTGAACTTCATGAATTTCATCCTAACTAAATAGATATTTTTGGCAACAAAGAACTGAAAAAAAAAAAAAAAATCCCAGATCATCCTCAGATCTATTTTAATTTAAAGCAGAAGAGAACAGGGACATTTTTTCTCCCTTCAAGTACATTTTAATAAAATTAAAAAATAAAAATAGCTCGAATTCACTCCAATGCATTTAGTCATTCTGTAAAATTCTAAGTTTAAAATGAAATCACCATTTTATATTCAAACAAGGTCAAGAGAACAGCACTAACGAGCACTGACATCACAGCGAACAGCAGCCACTGCTCAGCGCTTACATCAGTGTTGCTTGTTGCTATGGTGCTTAACCGACTATTAATTTCTGAAAGAAGGTGATTATAAAGCAGCCATATGAACCTCAGTCAGATGACACCCTTCAGCACCAAACACTGATCTGCGTTACTCTTCTCTTCTGCGAGTTAATTTTGTGAATCACCACTTTTGTGATGTTAATATTCCTTCCCAACTTGAAACTTTGGACCAGAAGAGAGGCAAGGAGTTAATTTAGAAGCAAAGGACTTTCACGCTGCTTTAAATAAAAATCATTTTGCAGAGAGTGATATTTCTTTCCTTTTTGCTGTGGTCCAAAAGACTAAAAAGCATGTGTTTTAACTTTTGCAGTGATAATAAGCAATCAAATTAACGACTAAATTTTGCTCTCCTGCTCTGCTCGACGGTGCTGCTGGAAATCCAGGAGTGTCTCAGCCTGGGAAGAAGCAGCACTGAAGCTGACTTGACCACTCCCCAGGGATTTGCTTCAGTAAGGGGACCTTGCCACAGGCTGTGCCGCTGCATCTCCCAGCCCAGCAGCCATGGACCTGACACAAAGACCAGCCAGGGCAGGGTCTTCCCATTCCCACACAGGCTCTGCCCAGTTACCAAACAGCCTTCTCGGAACATGGCTGAAAGCCAAAAAGTACATCTTTCTGGCCTTGCTCCTCAAATGCAACTGGACACCTAAATCATTGGCTTCTCAGGCAAAATATGAGTTTTAAAGCACAGCATTTACTCTAAAAGCTCCAAGCCCAATGCTGCGAACTTTATCCACGTTGCCAGAAAAGCCTTTACTTGTGCAGCTAAGGTACAGTCCTGGGGTTTGCAGGATCAGAACCTTTGTTCAGACATACTTCAAAAATTGTGTGAAAAACAGTATATTTGTATTTACCTTCTTCAGTTGCTCCTGTGAAGCAATCTTCAGTTACAGCCGCCCAAAAAGGTCACTCTTCTTACCCTGCAGAGAAAGGAGGTAACACACGTGACTCTGGGTCAGTGTCAGCAGCAACACCCAAAGCATTTTCATTGGCACCACATTTGCAAGTACAAACATAAATAAAGCAACAAATGAATCTAATCGTGTTTAATGGTGAATGACTTTCAGAGAGAGTTAATAAAAACAATCAGGTCACAGGACTGCTGCTTATCAGTACCAGCTAGTGTGAGGTTCTTCAGTTCAGCACAAACAACTTGGTCTTTGGGAGGAGAAAAAGAGAAGCAAAAAAACCCCATGGAGATGAGACATCTTTGTTCTCTAACATAAACTTTCTTAATCTTGATGTCTATCAATCTATTTTCAGTTTGAATAATAAATGAGTTCAGTTCTTTGTTTCAGAAATCTGACTATTGTCTGCATGGGCTCTCCTTACTTAAAGCATTTTAAAACCATTTGTAACTGCTATTTTATCTTCTGGATCCTTTCTTTTTTCTCATCCTTTTCCATAGAGATACAGTCCTAGATGAGATTTTAGAACTAGCAGCATCTTCCTAATTCAGAAAGTTGTTTACTGTCTTGGGATATCTTCTCATTAAGCATTACCAAGAGCACGCCAAGTACGCCAAGGTGGTGAGAGCAGTGGGTATTAAAAGGAGGAATAATTAAAGTGTATCTTTATAAAAAGTAGGAGGGAGAAAACAGCACGTGTAGGTTTTTTTTACCCTGTATATTACTGCATCTTGTGTACTCTCTCTTATGCAAAAGAGTATGTAATCTTTTAAGAAACATGACAATCTGCCACTTTCTGTTCATGTAATTGGGATCAACATATGGTACAAGAGAAAAGAAAAACATTTGTTTATTAATTTAGATCAAGTTACTAACTCAAACCACTAACAGCATTCAGAATTAATTCCACATCAATTGACCAAATACCTTAACAGAGTAAAATTATAACATAATTTCACTGAAATGTTGATCTTCTGCCGCAGGGGTACAGAGTAATATGTAATATAGACAGAAAGAAATATGCGATAATTTGGTGACACAGATGACTTCATACAAAACGGAAAGTCAGTGACATGTGGATGTGTAAGACAGAGCTACGTGAAACTCCATTTCATAAAATTCACACAGTGATGTGGAGTTTTGGGGGTGTTTGTGAAACTCACCAAATGGTAAGTTGCGCTATTTACATCACTAGGTGAAGCTTTTTACTGAAGCAGTAAAATACCAACCTCTGGGAAAAAAATCAGAATCTTCACTAAGTTCTTTCAAAAGAATATGAACTCATTCACCATTTATTTTGGAAGGAAAAATGTTTTCACAATGAGAATGAGGCATTACTTCTTTACCATTGAAACCTGATTATTTTTAGCTGGCAGAAAAAAAGTTACCATGATATGAAATGAATATTGGTTTTATCTGTTGCTCACTGGCACTTCATTTCATTTTTGTTTTTTATGTTTTGAGTGAGAAGCTCTTCACAGTTCTTGTAATGCAGTACCAGAACATCAGGGGCCAAAATTTGTACATGTTTGCTGTATAGGAAGCCCTGTGTGTCTTGCTGTGTTACACATATAAGATATTCCTGATTCTGCACTGTAAAGGACACAACACTACTCCATCATAATAGGTCAGGGCTCACCTTCCTGAGAGTATGTAAAACAATACATCTTTTATGTAAAATACATGACCTCCGACATGTGATGTGCTCTTAGATTAGCAACAATAAAGGCTTTTATCCTGCTTTGCTGCAGGGGTTATCTTGGGTTTGACACTTTAAACCTCTTTTCATATTTATCTGTTTTATAAATTTTCTGGGTATTTGGCAGTCACATCCTTATTTTGGCAGTATTTTGGCAAGCAGACTTCATTTCTACCCTGAGTCTTCATGGTAGCAAATGAACCATCTTAAAATGTACTTTTTAAGGAAGCTACTGAAAATTATATGTTTGCATAAAATGTGCCTTTGGTATCTCTTTGGGCAGTGCTGAAAAAGGCAGGTATAATCTTCTAAACACATTTGTCTTGCGTGAACCAAACAAACTCCAAGGAAATCCGGCCCAACAATCAGCTGGTGGGAGACCAGCAGGGTCTACAGGGGGCTCAGGAGGACTCAACTCTCCTCACAAATTACTCCCTGATTGAAAGCCAGACTGCTTTAATTTTTGGTTATCAAAATTCTGTTGTATGTTACCTGGCTTTCAAAAATATGGATAATGTCCCAATAAAGTTAAAATGAGCAGCAGAAACAGCTGTTCCCACCTGTGAAAATTTCTCATTAATAGTCTAAAAGTTGAGTATCTCAAAATGTAGAAACACAAATACAGATTTTCCTCCTGAAACTGTTTATACGGGTGAGCAAACTGATGTAGGCAACACACATTCCTTCCATCATGCTGTCTTTAGGATAAACACAAAGTACCATCAACACTGTAAGTGTGTGTGTGGAGCAAACAAAGAAAAAATCCCATCCTACCAAAGCAAGACATTTCGCTACACTCATATTTTCCCCCCAAGGAGATGATTAAAATAGAAAACCAAACCACAAACAAAAATCCACTTTGCAAGCAAGCAGCAGTGGTCCTGCTGCCTGATGAGCAGAGAGAAGGTCTCAAAGCCCCCTCAACACCACCTCCAAGGCTCAACTGATTCCATACATGAGGAAGAGTCCACGCAAAACTCTGTGCCCTGAACAGATTTTACCAGACAATGTTAGGTTTGTTCACCACGTGCCTCAGTTTACCCACTAGTCAAACAGGTAATTGTGACAGCGTATAAATATGGATATAAAGATACTTTTTAAAACAGCATTTTGGAAAGACAACAATAATCTTAACAAGATTATTGACCTGAGCCCTGAGCCAACACCATAACCTCCTCCAACAGAAAGCCCTACTCTTGTCCTGGATCAGGTCCTACCTATTCACCCGGTACCAAGGGACCAGGCAAAGATCAGAAGGTGCCATTGCACCTGCTGTTGGGCTAGACCTTGTAACTCTTCTGATTCCACAACATTTATTTGATTTAGTGATCTCTCCCTCCTAGGCAGCGAGGTCATTCCACGGAGGCTGCAGGATGGAGCCCTAACTCCAAGGGATCACTTGCTAAGCCAAAGTTAACCAGTAATACAGAGAATACTCAGAAACAGAGACTATTGCAGAATGAAAGTCTGCTTAAAACTCTAACATTTTTACTAATATCTAAATGAGAACAGCCTTGGGTATAGCCAAAAATAGATTAACAAGGACCTTGATCCCACACAAACTGGCTCTGAGTAATTTTACACAGGAAAGTAGAACACCAGTTGAGCTGCTCCTCTGCTCAGAATTACGCATGTACATTTTTTTTGTCACTGTCCCAGCCTACAATTTATTACAGGAAACCTAAAGCAGCAAAGGATTCTCCCCTTCACTACCTAGAAAGCACACTTTTTTAAAAAAATGTAAAAAAAGATAAAACAGACACACGCACCTGATAGCACAAGAAAAAATTGGGTTTGAAATTAGATTTATTTTTCTTATAAAAGACCAGCTGAAATGTATTTAATGTGTCTGATTAAAATATTTGCTAAAAAGCTTCCTGAAAAGTTTTAAAATACCAAACCCTGATCACCAAAATAAGCACTTCTGTGCAGTAATTTCTTCTAAATAAAGTGAACCGTAACCACCTAATACAGCTGTTCTTTCTCCTCAAAACTCCCTAAGCCACATTCAACTGCACGCAGGCTGAAATATGAAATATGTCCCACTATTCTCATCATCATTATTTTCTTGTCCTATGCAGGAAAAGACACAGTCTGTGATTTTATCAACCGCATATTTGTGAGAGAAAAACAAAAGTGTTTTTTATTTGGTATTTTGCTGGTTCTGAAAATACAGGCTGTACACTGATTGTGGAGAAAACATCTGGTACCAAGCAGACTCGTGGGCCGGTTCTGCACACGGGTTCCTTTCCTCACCCAGCACACTCAGCTGGGTTACTTGCACTACCACAAATCATGTGTAGAACTGTTTTGAGGATGGTCAGTAGTTGTCTCTTCAATTTTACTGTACCTATTTTATTTTTAAAGAGCTATCTAGCAACCTGAAAAAATATACATATATATTAAACTAAATACTTCAAATAATCTGAGAGAGAAGTATTTTGTCTGACCACTGTCAAGGTGGCCACTTTTTATTGTGCAGCATATATTAAACCTCCGGAGGCATGGCACAGGAGATTTTCTATACCAGGAGTCATTACCACCTCCTCAGAAACTGAAATGCAGGTGAACAGTGAAACTGTGAGAGACCAAGTGCACTTCTTCCACCTCTCTTTGAAGAGGGGGAAGTGGATTTGGTACAGGCCAAAACACAGGGATATCAATGCTCACTACCTTGCTGTTTCTCAGTGGAAGGAGGGAGCAAATCATACTGTATTTTCCTTTTCAGTCATTAGCAGGCTGTTCAGAATCTCTGGCTGGTGCTTATTATTTATTCCAAACAGAAATAAAATAAAATAAAAATAAATAGCAGCACGAGGACAAAGCTATGCGCAGCACATTCGCTCTTGCAAAATAATATTACCTTTCAAGTCCACCGTAACCTTGGAAAAGAATAACTCGGCGTAAGCCAAATCTACAAAACTAATCACGATTCGTTCCTCCCCCGCTTTTTAACAGCTCTTACAGGGAACACACGGGTGCAGTTCGCAGGCAAGTTGGGAACAGCTCGCTTCCAGCACGGGATCCGCAACCGCGATCGCTCAGTCCCGCATCTCGGACGGATGGATGGCTTGTTTGCCTCTCGTGTGTGACAGCGCTGGCCCTCACCGAACCCGTCCCAGGTGAAGGGAAGGCGCTCCCGGGAGCCACCCAGGCTGGCAGGTGAGGAGAGGCCATCCCCCAGGCAGCTCCCCTCTCCCTCGGCCGCATCCCACCTTCCCCGAGCCAGGGGCCACCATCTCCTGGAGCCGGAGCCAGCCATCAAACGCCGCCGCCTGGCTCCTATCGCCAGAGATCTTCCCCGATTCTTAAAATAACTCCCCGCGCCTCAGCGCCGGCCTTAACCATTTTTTTAACGCCTGTGCTGCAACTCTGCTGCTGAAACTTGACCTCTCCGGGGGGCAGAGGGAGGACGAGGATGAGGATGGCCGTGCCCGGCGGCGGCAGCGCCGCGGGCACCGGGACACCGAGCACCGGGGCCGGCGCTGCCCGGCCGGGGCGCACCGCGGGGCCTCGGGCAGGGCCGGCGCTGTCCCCGGAGACACTTTCAACACACACAGACAGACAGACAGACACACAGACACGGGGACACATCGCCCTCCCCGTGCCCTGACCCCGCCGCTGCACCGGGGCACTTCCCCGCCGCAGCCTCCCCCCCGTCCCGTCCCTTACCTGGCAGGCGAGTGACACTCCTGGTCGTGGTCATGTGAAAATATTTTCGAGGTATCCTTTAACAGCCTTTTAAATATTGAAGCCTAAAAACAATATTTGCTGCTTTACCTTTTGAAGCTTTAACAAAAGCTTTGTTTTAGCATTTACCTCGGTGTGCAATAAGAGTTAATAATCAAATCCGTCCCAACCCCCACAAATGTTAAACAAAAAGATAAAAGAAATGCAAATAGCTATTGTCATGGAAAGTTAAAGTACCTGTCTGTATTTTTAAGTGAAAACTATTATCTCTATCAATCAAAATTTAAGAATACAATAGCACTAATCACACGAGGTGCTTTGACTGAGGTACTTTTCCTCATAAAAAGTTTTTTTTTTTTTAAACTGGTGCATAAAAGTAATACACTTACAATTAGACACGGTATTTGTAATTTTGTTATTAAAAAACCTCAGCAGTCTTATTGTTAATAAATGCCTCTGAGTCTGTAGGCTGATTCGTACCCAAGAAGACCAAAGTCCCTACATATTTTAATAAGGTTGATGAAATTTTATTCAGATTCTCACACTTTCCAACATGTGGTGGAACAGCACACTCTTCTGTTTGAGAGGAGTTACTCAAACGAAGGAAATAGTTAATTGGGAACCAAAACTNGAACCGTAACCACCTAATACAGCTGTTCTTTCTCCTCAAAACTCCCTAAGCCACATTCAACTGCACGCAGGCTGAAATATGAAATATGTCCCACTATTCTCATCATCATTATTTTCTTGTCCTATGCAGGAAAAGACACAGTCTGTGATTTTATCAACCGCATATTTGTGAGAGAAAAACAAAAGTGTTTTTTATTTGGTATTTTGCTGGTTCTGAAAATACAGGCTGTACACTGATTGTGGAGAAAACATCTGGTACCAAGCAGACTCGTGGGCCGGTTCTGCACACGGGTTCCTTTCCTCACCCAGCACACTCAGCTGGGTTACTTGCACTACCACAAATCATGTGTAGAACTGTTTTGAGGATGGTCAGTAGTTGTCTCTTCAATTTTACTGTACCTATTTTATTTTTAAAGAGCTATCTAGCAACCTGAAAAAATATACATATATATTAAACTAAATACTTCAAATAATCTGAGAGAGAAGTATTTTGTCTGACCACTGTCAAGGTGGCCACTTTTTATTGTGCAGCATATATTAAACCTCCGGAGGCATGGCACAGGAGATTTTCTATACCAGGAGTCATTACCACCTCCTCAGAAACTGAAATGCAGGTGAACAGTGAAACTGTGAGAGACCAAGTGCACTTCTTCCACCTCTCTTTGAAGAGGGGGAAGTGGATTTGGTACAGGCCAAAACACAGGGATATCAATGCTCACTACCTTGCTGTTTCTCAGTGGAAGGAGGGAGCAAATCATACTGTATTTTCCTTTTCAGTCATTAGCAGGCTGTTCAGAATCTCTGGCTGGTGCTTATTATTTATTCCAAACAGAAATAAAATAAAATAAAAATAAATAGCAGCACGAGGACAAAGCTATGCGCAGCACATTCGCTCTTGCAAAATAATATTACCTTTCAAGTCCACCGTAACCTTGGAAAAGAATAACTCGGCGTAAGCCAAATCTACAAAACTAATCACGATTCGTTCCTCCCCCGCTTTTTAACAGCTCTTACAGGGAACACACGGGTGCAGTTCGCAGGCAAGTTGGGAACAGCTCGCTTCCAGCACGGGATCCGCAACCGCGATCGCTCAGTCCCGCATCTCGGACGGATGGATGGCTTGTTTGCCTCTCGTGTGTGACAGCGCTGGCCCTCACCGAACCCGTCCCAGGTGAAGGGAAGGCGCTCCCGGGAGCCACCCAGGCTGGCAGGTGAGGAGAGGCCATCCCCCAGGCAGCTCCCCTCTCCCTCGGCCGCATCCCACCTTCCCCGAGCCAGGGGCCACCATCTCCTGGAGCCGGAGCCAGCCATCAAACGCCGCCGCCTGGCTCCTATCGCCAGAGATCTTCCCCGATTCTTAAAATAACTCCCCGCGCCTCAGCGCCGGCCTTAACCATTTTTTTAACGCCTGTGCTGCAACTCTGCTGCTGAAACTTGACCTCTCCGGGGGGCAGAGGGAGGACGAGGATGAGGATGGCCGTGCCCGGCGGCGGCAGCGCCGCGGGCACCGGGACACCGAGCACCGGGGCCGGCGCTGCCCGGCCGGGGCGCACCGCGGGGCCTCGGGCAGGGCCGGCGCTGTCCCCGGAGACACTTTCAACACACACAGACAGACAGACAGACACACAGACACGGGGACACATCGCCCTCCCCGTGCCCTGACCCCGCCGCTGCACCGGGGCACTTCCCCGCCGCAGCCTCCCCCCCGTCCCGTCCCTTACCTGGCAGGCGAGTGACACTCCTGGTCGTGGTCATGTGAAAATATTTTCGAGGTATCCTTTAACAGCCTTTTAAATATTGAAGCCTAAAAACAATATTTGCTGCTTTACCTTTTGAAGCTTTAACAAAAGCTTTGTTTTAGCATTTACCTCGGTGTGCAATAAGAGTTAATAATCAAATCCGTCCCAACCCCCACAAATGTTAAACAAAAAGATAAAAGAAATGCAAATAGCTATTGTCATGGAAAGTTAAAGTACCTGTCTGTATTTTTAAGTGAAAACTATTATCTCTATCAATCAAAATTTAAGAATACAATAGCACTAATCACACGAGGTGCTTTGACTGAGGTACTTTTCCTCATAAAAAGTTTTTTTTTTTTTAAACTGGTGCATAAAAGTAATACACTTACAATTAGACACGGTATTTGTAATTTTGTTATTAAAAAACCTCAGCAGTCTTATTGTTAATAAATGCCTCTGAGTCTGTAGGCTGATTCGTACCCAAGAAGACCAAAGTCCCTACATATTTTAATAAGGTTGATGAAATTTTATTCAGATTCTCACNTTTTTTTTTTTTTAAACTGGTGCATAAAAGTAATACACTTACAATTAGACACGGTATTTGTAATTTTGTTATTAAAAAACCTCAGCAGTCTTATTGTTAATAAATGCCTCTGAGTCTGTAGGCTGATTCGTACCCAAGAAGACCAAAGTCCCTACATATTTTAATAAGGTTGATGAAATTTTATTCAGATTCTCACACTTTCCAACATGTGGTGGAACAGCACACTCTTCTGTTTGAGAGGAGTTACTCAAACGAAGGAAATAGTTAATTGGGAACCAAAACTACTACTTCTGGCCTCGCCGCACATTTTCCACATTTCTCCAAGTGCTGTCTGTGCTTCAACCCTCAGCCTCCAAGACGTGCCCTTTGTCGTCTTTTCTTTAATTTTTGATGCCAATTCCTTCCCGTCGGACCCCGACGCTCTCCCAGCCCAGCACACATTGCGTATACACTGTGTACATTGTGCAGACACGCCGCACGGATTCTCTCCAAAGTCATTTTTAAAACTAATTTGTCCAGACGGAATCAGAAACCGAGCTGCGCAGTTAATAAGTGCAGGAGCGAGCGGCAGTAATTACGCCTGTACTAAAAGAAAGAGCCCGAGATTAAAATACCTATAAGTAAATAGTTGAGGCAGGATGCCATTATGCAAACTCCGCTCTCGGGGAGGGATGTCTCCCACACTGAGGAGCAATAGGACTGTCATTTTTTCCCCCTGCAATATCAGGTTTCCTACTCCACAGCTCTGGTACTCTGCATCATGGCTAACATCTCTAGTGTGCTATTAATATCAATGAAGAGACGATTCAATTTCCACATAAGAAAAACCTCCCTATTACAGCGCAGACATTCGAGTGAGGACCCTTGCAAAGGAAACAATAAAGACCAGAGGGTTGCTTTTTTTTTTTTCCTCCCCCCCTCCTCCTCCCTTTTTTTTTTTTTCTTGCTGCTTCTTTTGCAGTTCTGCGTTGCTCACTGTTTGAAAGCTTTTAGCTAACAATGGAAGCATTATCTTCAGGACAGTTACAAAACAGGATTTGTTAGTACAAAGAATAATAACACCGAACTCATCATCCACCCCCCCCACCCCCCCCAACTTCCCCCCCCCCCCACCACC
>VYZR01107051.1:14045-26280 GCA_013400675.1 Oxylabes madagascariensis | reverse complement strand
GCTGTTAGTGGAATCCAATATTAATACCCTGCATCGTGCAAAACTGGATGCAACTGAATATATTACACAATTACAGGTAGTATCTAATTCCAAAGGTATTAGATACTGGTCTCTAAATTAATATTTTAATAGAGAAATTGATATAAATACTACATTTCAGGTAAGATATCTATGAACTCTGGATCTGCCAGTCTTCCTGCTGTAAGCCTGCTCTACACTCACATAGCACAGACACAGGACCCTGACAAAAATTGGCAGGCAAGCTTTAGATGCTGAGTGACACATACTGATGCACAGAGTCAAAGATGTCATCTTCATACAAGCTCCACTAGTTATGAGCTTGAGAGAAAAATGAAACAAAAAAAACCACCCCCAAAATAAAACAAACAAAAAAAAAAAAAAAGCAGGGGGAAAGAGTGGAGCAAGACCTCCAGAAAATAAACAGGGTGTACAGTTTCAAAGGCTACAGACACAGACATTTCATTGTTCAAGCCAATTATCAGTGGAAAATAATAACAACAGATGGATTCAGAGTCACTGACTTTTCATATGCACTTCATCTCTGCACAACAGATGATGAAATGCGAGAGCTATCTCGGAAAGGCAAAACATCTTTCAGTAAAAGAANAAAAAAAAAAAAAAGCAGGGGGAAAGAGTGGAGCAAGACCTCCAGAAAATAAACAGGGTGTACAGTTTCAAAGGCTACAGACACAGACATTTCATTGTTCAAGCCAATTATCAGTGGAAAATAATAACAACAGATGGATTCAGAGTCACTGACTTTTCATATGCACTTCATCTCTGCACAACAGATGATGAAATGCGAGAGCTATCTCGGAAAGGCAAAACATCTTTCAGTAAAAGAACTCTATACTCCAGATGGGGACCTTCTAAGGCAGCTGATTATCTTCTTATAGTGTTGTAAGATAGACTTACTAAAACATTTCCAGAACTGATCAGATCGGATGAGCACAATGGCAGCATTATGAGGAGTAAGTTGCTCTGGTCTCAGACTTCTGACTGGTCTACTCAGAGATTTCAATGGGGTCAGAGCTGCCCATCCCCATTTCCACATCAAGTACTGGTTCTAAGAAATGGGCCCTAGCTGCTGCTCCCAGTCTGGGCAAAACATAGGGCTCAGCTTTGTGTGGAGAGGGGGTGCAGACATGAGGCCACAGAATCAGTGTCAGCAGGAATTGGTCTCCAATAAAAGTCCCACCACCACAAGCAAGGTGAGTCTCCTCACCTGCTGCAAACACACATTTCACACAGGGATACAGGCAGAGGACTAAACATGTTTACAAGTAGGACTGTTTCCACTATAATTGCCAGATGTAGAGGGAACTCATCATCCAGGAGCCTACAGCAACATAAGCTGGGAATAACCTCATCCAAATCAATGGAGTTACACACGCACAAAAACTGGTGTGAGGCTCAAGAAAGACATGAATTCTTTCTACAAAGCCTTTACAAAAACCCATCTTTTTATGGGAAACAAAAAATTGCTTTCAAAGGGAAATAACAAACACATGTAAATTTTGGTGGTTCCGGTGATAAGCAGTTCCAACAAATGTCACAAACACCTACCTAGCACAACCTTCTCCCACTCAACCTGAATACCACAAAGTATGTGTTTTTGATCACATGAATCAGGTATGCCACAATCTCAAAACTTAAAATAAAAAACGAGTAGTGGAAAAATTAGCTCATTAATCTTTAAGACAACATTTCTTTAATGGAAGAACACTACATAAGTAGTGCATTAAAGTGAACTGGTTGCCATTTCCACAGTTTCTTCTTCAAAACACCGCAAGGAAAATCTAAGAAACGGCATTCTCTGTAAATCAATACTGCACACCGAGGGGGAGCGATACACAACACACACACATACACACACTCTGAACTTGCACCTACTGCTAATTTATTTCACAAGTTACAAATATTTCTGAAGTAGGGGGCTGTCTTCACAAACGTGAAGGGAAGAGAGGAGTTTGCGGGCACAGCGTTTCCCCTCTTTGTGAACTACTTTGTCAAAAGTAAATTCACAGGGGAACATACGAGCAAAGAGTAAATTTTGCCCAGGGCAAAATTCTGCAACTGCTTTAAGAAGCAAACAAGAACACAAAAGATGTGTAATACAACCATCTGGCTCTACTCATGCTATATCAATAATCCCCAAAATTTATCCCCACCCCCTTAATCAACCCACACTGATGCCACAAAACCAAATGGCATCACTTATGCTTCCTGCCCATCACATTTTGAAATGATATTTAATATGCATACAGTACATATTTGCATGTTAATCAATTTCTTTAAGAAAAAAATATTTTTGCTTCTTTAGCTATTAGTTCTGCTTTTTTCTACTTATTCACACTGGGATCTCTAAAACCACCAAGAAAGTCCTTGTGGTAAAGATACTCTCATATCAACACAGCATCTCAGGTATCAGGATAACGTACTGGTCAAAATTTCAATCTCTTCTTCTCTCTAGTTTTGTGTCACAGTTTGAAAATAGCAGAGGGTGAATAATAACATGCCAGCAAAATTAGCTGTTCAGAAACACGGGTAAGCCATCCGTTTTGAACTCGAGGCTGGATGCATTTCTAAGCATTACCCTATTTGGGATGCAGGGAAGGAGTGACAAAGGGAAAGCGGGGTATCCTATGTGTCTTTTATTTTGAAGATTTGCACGAATTTTTCAGGCCTCCCCCATCCAGGAGCCAGCCTGCTTGTGAAGGAGGAAAATGGGAAACTCCTGGCCACAGATGGAGGACAAGCCTCTGCTGTGCTTTGGCTGAGCGCCGCTCTCCCTTCCCGCCCCAGGCCTGCGGTGGAAGACCATCTCAGGACAGACAGAGAGACAGAAAGCCATCCATGCAAAGTGTCCAAAAGGGTGGCTCCACAATTGTTTGGGGGAGGGATTGTTTTCTTGAGGGAAAATCACCCTTGTAACCATCGTGATTCATACCACGAGCGCGCAACGTGAAACCGGTACCAAAAACAACACTACAAAGACGTAGTCTCTCTCTGGCGCTTCACCGACCGACGGCCACAGCCCCGGGGGCTGACTCAGAGCTCTTCTTCTTAATCGACTTTTCTGCCACAACATACCCCGGCCCAAGGCCTGCCTCTCCCCGTGGCTGGCTGGCACGCTCCCCGTGCCTGGTGCTGCCCGGGGGACACGGCACGGCGGGGACGGTGCCCCACGGCCCTGCTGTAACACGAACAGATGGCTGTTACGCAGAGAAGGAGAAATACAAGCCCTGAGCGCTCATGGCATAGGTGGAAATGTTTTGCAGTTATTTTCTTTGGAAATAGGCACACGTATAGCGGTTATGTCTGCTCCCTCATCCAGACTACCAACCTGAGATCACAAACACCTTGTTAAATTCCTTTTTTTTTTTTTTTTTTAATCCACTTTTGGATTGCTTCTGCTGTTTGTATGGCTTGACTTGTACAGCCTCTTTGTAAGAACTGAAAACAGTCCCCCACAAATACAGGAATGGGCAAATGGTTTAGAGAGCTAATCCACACCTGGGCTACGTGAAAGGGGCTCATATTTTCCAAACAGAAACACAACCCCTTTTATATATGAACCAGATTTGGATCCAAATGCTAAACCCTTCACCACATCCTACGTGGGGCTCTGTGATGGTGGCAGGCAGCGGTGGTGGGTGGTGGCCACGCTGATGGCAGCCATGGGTGAGGAGTCGCCGTGCCCTTGGACTTGGATGCGAAGGGCAGACCCGTCCTTGGTTACACCATGGTGAACACAGGGTAATCCCCATCCTGCACACGCCTCTTACAGAAGAATCTGGCCCTGTCTCGTTACTCTTGTTAGAAAAATGAAGGCTGTGACAAAAAATAGCTGAGAACTACATCTTGCCGATGCCAAAATACAATAATAACATGTTCAAAGATTTAATTTAGAAGACTACAAAGTCTAGCTCATACATCATAACACCTTGAAATAACACTTTAAGGTCAAATCCTGTGCATTTTTGGAAACCACCAAAACATAATGAAGTTTTACTTAAACACAGCATTTACATTTATAACGCATTTCAGATTCTTCAAGTAAGCTAGACCACATGCTAGGAAAATGTACTTCCCACAACATACAAATTAAGTCATGTACAGCCTTCCCTCTGCAGGCTGAACAGCCACCGGCACAAATGGAAGTCCTGTGTATGGATCAAAGGCAGCATGTGGACCTCAGAACATGATTTTTTATATTTTGTTTTTAATTGGCAAAACATCAAATCCCACTAGCAGTTTATTTTTGTTGCCTTCCTTGCCCCTTTTCTACCTCTCCCACTTATTTCACAACGGAACATTTTTAAACCACCAGAAGTCTTTGTGGCAAAGATGATGTCATACTGACACAAGATCAGGTGTGAGGTATGGTATGAATAAATACTTATCCGCAAACACATTTAATTTTCAATGGTTGGGCATCGAGAGACAAAGAAGTTCTTATGCAGACATATTAGCTGAGGATTTCATTTCGAATGGTCTGCATTTAAAAGAACAGAACAACACATAGAGCAAGCCTAGAAGAAAAAGGAAAAAAAAAATCAAAACTCCTTGTACCTTCCTTCTTGTTTTTGGGAAAGCAATGTACAGCTCTGCTCTTCACAGTAATAAATATATGGTGCTTGATTACTTCGCCTTTTAAGTCACCGATACCATACACGACAATTGTCCTTTATAGACTGGCAATAAAAAACTCTCCCTATGAAAATAAATATGTATTTTAGAGTAATCAAGCAGGAACTAATTTTGTACTTTTTCACAAGTAGCCATTTACTTTGGCACCAAATGGAAGTGTGTAGCAGAGAACGCAGTATATGCTTTAACCCAAGAAAAATTAGACTTGAAAATTAATACACAGTGAAAGACAAATTTAAAGCAGCTTTCTTGTGTTCTGACATAAGAATATAAAAATGACACGAGCAACTAAAGATTAGTTTACATACTTTTCAATCACAGCTGCCGCTCAGTAACCACAGTACCTTTAAAATGACATTCCACCGAAACAGATACAGTTTGGCTGCAACAGCAGCAAGACAGAGTTAACGTGGAATTAAAAGGGCATTTTTTATTTACACACATCGTACAGCACTGAGCCCCAGCACAATTACAATGGAAAGATTTTTAGCGTGATTAATTTGGAAATAATCTAGTGATAAATAGAGTGCATTGCAAGTGATTCTGCCGAGCAAATTTTTATCACCAGCCTTAGATGTCAAAACACAGTTTCAGGGACAGAGAAAGAACGAGTCACATCTTCTTGGTTAATATTTAATTGGGTGCTAAAGATTCCTCCTAAGGACCTCTGAACCATCACTGACAGCCCCACAAGATGTCCCTGTCTGTGAAACAGATACCAACCCTTTCTGTATAAACTAAAATAACATTAAATTTAATCAAACCATTCAATTAATAAATCACTTCAGTGGACATTGCAGCCCAAGCCCTGTTTAATTACATAATTTTAAAAATATTTGCACACTGCAACCACTAAGATTGGCTCCGAGGTTTCATAATACACACTTAACACTCGAGTTGGAGAACAAATTTATTTAATAAATGCAGAGCTAAGTACAATAATGCCACTCCACTCAAACTGTAAAAATCACTTAGCATCTCCTGCGAGAAAAAAGCAAATAAACTTTTTCCCTGTTTAAATGCACGTCCCTGCTATCACCAGCTCTGCCAGAAGCCACCTCCTTTCTGCCCTTGTCCCTGCAGTCAGTGGGATGACCAAGCACGGGGAGGGGTGGCAGAGCTGGTGTCCATGGCACAGAGCATCCCTCAGCTTCACCTTCACATGGACTCCCTGGCCTCCCTCCCTCCTTGCCCTCTCCCTCCATCCTTTCCGCCTCACTTTTCCCTCTATTTCTCCCCATGTTGCTTGTCTGCCCCTTCTTCCCTGCTGTTTATTGGTGCTCCAGCTCTCCCCATTCCCATCTCAAGCTCCTGCCCTGAGTTTCCTACACCTGCTCTCTTCCTTGCTGCCATCTGAGACAGCTGAGGTGAAAAAAGCTAGTTGGGAAAAAGCCCACAACAAACAGGACAGAAGGAAGGGGCTGGGGAAGAGAGCAGGGAAAGACAACAGTTTAGTAAGGCCAAGCAGAACTGCACAATTTCCAACAACAGCAAGAGATGCTCCAGAGTACTAGGATGAAAAATAAAAGCCATGGACCAAGTGTATCACGTGAAGCAAGCTTCAGGTTCTGGGATGGGCATAACGCCTGTATTAGCAGAAAAACTCCGTGTATCCAAAGAAACTCGTGTTACTGCCATATATAACTAGGTGTGACAACTTGGGAGAGGTTGAAATACATATGGACCAAGTGGTGGCCTTAAATGAAGGGGAAAAAAAGCAAAGCTAAGGGTTTGTCACAGCTTGGAGGCACAGCTGTGTGCACTCATACAGACTTTGCATTCATTCACATAGAGCACAGCTTTCAGGTCTTGTGGTTCCAGCACGATTTTTGGACGAAAGTTGAGACTCAAAAATAAATAAGTCTATATTTGGCCTGCCCTGGATTCGAGACACTCTCAATAGTACTTTGCATAGAAACAATCTGAATTAATACAGACGAAGTTTTCCAGATTATAATATTCTTTACCAAGCCAATGGATGCACCTCTAAAATTCACTGCCCTGACAAATAGTAGAGCTCTTGAAAGTCTGCTTGTATTAGTTTTATGGATCTATTCTACTGCTTAAATCAGGTCTCATTAAAATTACCATTCACACAAGTTCTCCCACTGGGAAATCTACATGCCAGAGCTACTCCAGTTCCGCAGGCAGTGCTCGGAGGGGGTTGCATATTGCAAAATAACTGCGGGCACGGCGGGGGGAGGACAGGGAGAAGAACAAGAGGACTTCAGGACAGCAAACAAGTCACTCCTCCTCTGATTTTAACCGCTGCAGCTTTTGCTCAGGTGGTGCAATTGCATCCACGAAAAGAAATGCTATTGCCAGAAATGAAACCGGGATAGGGTGGTGTAAGAAGTGCCCCTCAGAAAGCCAGATGCGGCCTCAAACATCCATTTTAGCGTTGGAATGGCAGGCTAAATATGCAAACACTGCACCTGACAACTTACACTAAAGCATATGATCTGCACACTGCCCCTCCAGTTTAATTTTTAATAGTAACAGTACTTAAATCTCAGCATTAATGTATTAATGTTCAAATGAATACAATTAA
The DNA here is from genome assembly GCA_013400675.1 of Oxylabes madagascariensis. NCBI lineage: Eukaryota > Metazoa > Chordata > Aves > Passeriformes > Timaliidae > Oxylabes > Oxylabes madagascariensis. The sequence goes on along the minus strand of VYZR01107051.1, from coordinate 19,055 downwards.
AGGCATCTCTGTTTTCTTCAGTGCTAACGACCTGGAAGATCTTTCTCCCCTTCATATTTGCGGGGACTATTACAAATACATTCTGTAGCTGTTGTTTTGGCAAAGAAACAAAAATCTTTGCCTTTTAAATATGAAGTAACAGGAATAATGAATAATATATCTTCTGATTTTTGTTCTGCCATGATATATATATAATGATATATAAAATGTTCATTTATTATTATCACACATCCTAGGGAGCAGACATGCAAAATTACTTTTTTTTTTTTGTCTTGTAAGGGTCATTTATCATACGGAACATCCTCCAAATAGGTAGTCCTAAAATCTAAATTTACAAAGACATTTTTTAAAGCTGAATTCTTCAAACAGGGCTACTCTCCTGATGGTTAAAATAAAAACTTTATGATATTAACATAGCTGGATTTAAGGACGTAGAAATGCTCTGCATTTTGTTATAGAAGATCCAGCCCCAAACAAATTAATGTCTGCCTATTATTCTTACCTAAATCCTGCCATATTTATTAGTAACAAAAGCACTGCATGACCCTCTTTAGGCCAAATTCAGAAAAGAAAAGCATTTACAAAAAGAGCATTAATTTTTATCATAGCATCTGTGATCTTTGGGTGGGGAAAGGAAACACCATAAAGAACGAAGTCTGTATATACAAACTATCAGTCAGATTTTAACACTTATGCAGAATAATGCAAAGCTTTATTTCTTTTTGATGTTAGCAGGCTTTTCCTTTTTTTTTTTTTTGCATTCCATTTTTCAATATGTAAAATGACAAAATGCAAAAAAACAACAAAAACACGAAAATGTGCTTGTTAGGGCTGGCCTAGTTTTTTGAAACATGCACAAAAAGAAAACTCACTCATACGATCTTATTTTAATATGTAATAGAAGAATCTGGCAAACATTAGCCAGAATAAGTCTAGCCAGCGAACACAGACTAACATACCAGTCTGCTGCTGCAAGGCAAAAGGAAAATTTGTTCTTCCAACACAGAAGAGCAGCATCTTCTACCTGAAGAGCACCACTGCAGGAGCACAAGCAAACATCAGCTCCTTGCTGCTCACACCAACACCTCACCTCCCTCTTGGCTGGCAATTTCCAAACCCATCTCAGCTGTCCCATCTCCAGTCTCTCCTCAAGTCCAGAGGAAATCAGTGTCTACCCCTCAGAGCAATGTGCTCAGTCCAGCACTGGCCATTGTCATCTTGGGAAGCAAGACCCAGCAACGCCCCAAGCAGCGGCAGAACGCTCTTTTTGCAAAATTTCTTTGTGCCCAAAAAATCTGCTCCAAGCCATGCAGCTTTGAAGCGGCACCCAGAGAAAGAGCCAGACATAAAACTACCTCCAGGGGAAAAGAAAAGAAATAAAGAGATAATCAAGAAAGAAAAAGGGAATAGGAGAGCTGGAGTCAGCAAAGCTAAAGACTCCAATGAGGAGGGAGGTGGAGGTGGAGGACAACTACAAAGCGCTTAATTATAAACCTAAAAATGTTCGAAAACCAATCTCACGCTAACAATTTGCGTGCTTTGGGATTACCTACGGATGAGGAAGGTTCAGCTTAATCAGCTATCTGTGCAAATGGATCCCCAGCGTGCCAGAGCTGAACTCTATGGACAATCCCGTTAGAGTGGAAAGAGCACATGAAACGCCCTTGAGAAACGTGGCTAATGCCACAAACACTGAGGAAACAACCGTTAATAAAGTCTTCCATTTTCAGGCTTAGAAGGCAAAGGGCAAATGTTGAAAGAAGCAGAAGATGGGAAGGGCATGGCTAGGTTTTATACGAAGTCCATTTCATGTGTGACATATTCCCGAGGCAGGTCTCACTCCTCAGATTAACCAGTATTTTTAACCCACTAAAAAAAAGCCTCCCAAGAGGGAAACAACTACATCTCTTCTTTAAGTCACCTAAATTTAAGATGTCTCTCCATCTTCCATGATAGGAGACAACAGAAGAAAAGTCTATAAATACAGAGAATAGAGTCTTTGTAAAAAGAAAAATAATGCAAAAAGTATCTATTAAAAAAAAAGTGTGAATTCAGGCATCAGAGGCACTCTGTAAAATGTAAGTTAGGACTTTCCCTTTTTGATCAACACCATCCCACAGGACAGAAGCTACTCCCACATCCAACCACATCACATTGGAGATTCACTTGCTCGCTCTCTCTAGCCTGTATTTACCCAGGAAACACACTGTGAACCACTGTGTATGGAGAAAGTCACTAGCAGAAGTAAATTGGGGGTGGAGAATTCCCCAAACCGAGATTACACACGTGAGTTTGACAACTGGTGTAAGACCAGATCTCATCCTGCCACCTGTTAGGCACAGCCCACACTGGGCACTGCTGGGATGCAGGGTCAGGAGAAGGTCCATGTGGTGGGACCAGACTTGAGGAGCTCTGCACTGCTGCCATTTTCAGCTCTAAGCAGGCACTCAGACTTCAAAGACCCACCAATGATACTGCAGCATCCAATCCTACCAGCATCTTATCCATCCTTACCACTTCAAAACACATTTGTCACCACTGGCAGAGGAGACTGGAGCATCCCCCCAGTCCCCAAGGACCAGGCCTGGCTGCAGGGACCACCCTGCACCGACTCCTCTCCTACTTGGGTCTGATCCAGGCACTCACACAGCACACTAGTACATTTTATTCTCTCTCTCCACGAAGCTTTGGCAACTGAAATCTATTATGATATCAAAAGGTAGCTGACAACATAAAACGTATCCCGCTGAGTTGATGCCGCACGCTGCTAAATTTACAACAACATAAGTATCATAAAAATTATAAGAACTGCAAATTAACCACTGATTTTTTAGTTCAGTGACATAAATAACAGTAAAGATCTGGAAAAGTTCCAAACATCTTTACAACTGTTTAATTTGTCAAAATCTATCAAGTGTATTTCAACCACAAACCTGTCCTCTGCAGTGCATTAGTTTTCCACGTACTTATGCTGGCATCAAAGGCAGCAAAAATAAAGCTTCTGTAATTACTGTATTCTGATGCACCTTTCCAGTCACACTTATTTTTGCTTTTCTTCCTGTGTACTTCTCTGTTGACACTGACAGTCAGCAATGTTTTAAAAACATTCACACTGAAAAAGACAAAAAAAATCACTACTGCCTTCCACTCCTCCCAGGTTTGCCCGGGATACTCAAGGCAACACATCGCTTTGTTTGCCCATTGGAGTGGTTTTCCACTCACGTGTTGCGCGTTCCTTGCAACGCTTGCGTCAGCAAACCCGTTTATTTACTCCTTTATTTGTGCACCAAGCTCTGCAAATGCAAAGCCACCTTTCCGGCAGCTGCAAGAGAGCAGGCAAAGATCAACAAAATAAATTTTATAGGCTCTATTTCTTTTCCTAGGGGAGGAGCTCATTTTTATGTGGCTATTTATTTTGTATGGCTAAATAGCAATTATTGTATTTTCTAAGATAGATTTACTAAAAAGAGTGCATTTCTTTCACAACCATTGCAAGACTAACCAAAGTCCAAATATGTTGAATTGCTGATGCACAAATTTAGGGTCTTTTTGAAAAAATAATACAAAATGTATTTCTATTATTTAACTACTCAGAGGCTGTGAAGCTTCTAAGCCCCGAATGCTCTGCCTGCCAAGAGAGCTTTGACCATGGCACCAACACAGTAGTGGAGAGGTTGCCAGTGCTGGCCCCAGCACAAGAAGATAGTTTTGCCTTTTGCAGAAAGAACTGGCCAACCTCTTTTCATGTGGTATTTGTTGCCCTACACGCGGGTTCGCACCAAGAAAATTCATATACAATTCCAGCTGCTGCGAGGTAGTTGCTCTATAAAAAAAAATAAATCAAGTAGGTGCTGAGAACTGACAAGACTTTTCTGTCACATTTTTGATTTTACAAAGGCTTCCCAAGGTTGGGGCTTGGAGAAGGGCTGGCTCCATTTTCCTCAGGAGCCATTTTGTATCTTTCCTGTACGTAAAATATGAAATATTACAGGAACTAATTAAAACTTCTTAAATGGGAGAAACTAATAAATCCCTCCCTCTAATGATACAGAAGTGCACTTGTGAGTGACTGCAGAGAACAAACACATTGCTGCAGCTCCACAGGCGTGAAAGGCCAATACAGAGGCTGGGAGGGTGTGGGTTCATGAAGAACTGGTTACCCAAATAGTCCCATATGCTCCCATCAACCTCAAAAGTTCATCTGCCCTCCAGAGCTGAGAACCCCATCATCCCAACCAGCCACGGTTTGATGACTCCATCACTTGTGGACCATAAGGGTGACGTGGCTCTGACCCCCGGGCTGTGGGGCACAGCACATTTTTTAGAGGGGAGTATCTGCTGGGGTCTGTTATTCCCCACAGGACAAAATCTTCACCCCCCTGCCTATCCATATGGAAGCAGGAAAGGGAGGTTAAGGACTAAGTTTGACACAATAGGTTAAACTCAGCCCCCATTCCCAGTATATTATACAGTAAATCTCTTTATTCTGTAAGGGCAAAATAGAATTGCTTACAGTTTGTCTTAAAAATCGGATTTATGCTTCAAATACAGAAAACCAACACAGAACACAGTACAGCTCTAAAAATTAAGCATCCTGATAGAAAAGAAAATTTTAAATTAATTTTCCCACTGTGTTGTTTGCAAGAGCAATACACTTAAATGGCCACAACTCATTCAGTGACACCCAGAGGTACTGTGCAAGCGCTGTGGAGCAATGCAAGTAATTCAAAGTTCTTTGATTAAATCTCACATAATTGCACATAACTGGAAAAAATCACAGTAAGTTGGCTTTGCATATTGTATTGCATAAATCAGAAGCGATTCCCACAAAATCCCTCCTTTCCAGACTATTTTATCTAAGCAACATATAGCTGTAACAACAATTTCTGAGTGATTTTGGTTCCCATTGTGGTATAATGAGTAATGAAGAAAGCACGTTTTTTTATTCTGGTTTGCACTGATGTGTTTCTTCTTTGACTAAACCCTCGGTGACTCAGTTCTGCCGCTTCA
>VYZR01107051.1:0-14008 GCA_013400675.1 Oxylabes madagascariensis | reverse complement strand
ACAACAAGGAGTTCTCATGTTTCTCTCTACAGAGGAAAAAAGAAAATAAGTCTTCAACTATCCTGTTCTCAGCTCAAACCAAAGGGAAGACCTTGGGAGCTCCTATAATTTGTGCTGCCTACTGCAGTAAGACCCTAGGCCAGGGTGCTGTGCTAACCCACATCCAGCAAACAAACATCATCTGAAGACAAAAGTACCCTGAAACTGAGTTTTCTGCAGAGAAAAGGAGACCTTCAACATGAGCTTGAGGAACATTTCTCACTTCATGCAGGGGAAGACGGACTTGGCCAGAGTGACTTCCCTCAAAACTCAAAAGCCTGGCACAACAACCTCCTGCAATCATCTTTCTCTGGCATTCCCAGAAAGGGTGACCACAAAAACTGCTGCTTGCACTGCAGAGAGAACTGGCCTTTTTCTGTGCTCAGCACAAGCTTTCCAGACTTAAGTTTCTCTTTCCAGTAATGTGCAATGCTAACACTTTGTGCTACGTGGGGCCTAATTTTTTCAGACCTGGAGACTTTATTACAATCTACTCTAATTGGCATATGGCACTAAATTATAAATATTAATAATATTAACCAAAAAAAAAAAAAAAACAAACCCTGATTGAGATGGCAAGCTGAGGACTGAATCAATAAATCAACAGTAATCTTTTTCCTTAATCACAGCTGCTACTCCACCCTTTTTATTGATCTTTTTCCTTTTTTTATCTTTATTTCACTGTAAATCTCCTGATTCTTGATTGAATTAGTTCAAAACAATTGCACACCTAGCCAGGATAAGGAACACTTTGGTTTTAAAACCTTCTCACGGTAGCAGCTGGACAGTGAGTTGCATGATGTTAAGACCAGTCTTTCATTGTGCAGCTTCTCCTCCTCCTCCTGGAGCTCATCCGAGTCCACAATCCAGGGGAGATTGGTGGTCAGTCAAGGTTTTTTCTGTCTAGGAAAGAGGTAACAATGCTAGACCTGACCTCCCCCCTCAGCCACGATGATGTTTTCATGCACATATTTAAAGGAACTTTCATTTAACTGTCCTGTAATCTGAAAACCAGTCAGAAATCCAGACCATGTATTTTCTTTAGGTGTATCTGTTGATCAAATATTTTACTCCAGTGTTCTTTACAGCATCATTATAGTACTTGCACATGTTCACCCCGAGTATAAATCTTCAACATATCCTACCTGACTCTGCAGCAGCTTTCCTGGAAATAGCTTTGTTGTGTTCTAGTAAACCTCACTCATGTTATTTATTCTCCTTTAAAACAGAAGTTACACTTCACTGTACTCATTCGTAGCAAAGACAAGTTTCTGCCTATCAAAAGACAAGTTTACTGCAAGGACTTTTGTAATAATACTGATAATGGGTAGAAATTACACATTTTTATAAGGGAGAAGACAAAGGACTTAATGTTTTATAATAGTTGTGCTGATATCATAGTTTCACCAAACTGTGCTTTCAGACAAAATTATAACCTTCCCTCCCGAGTGACCTAACCTGTAACTCTTTAGGATAGATGTAATGGGGCAAACTGTCATCTACAAATCAAGAGATGTACTGGCTTCAATGGAGATTTTACAATTGGCTTCCAAAGACTTGTGATGCTCTACCCCCCATATTTTCAGTAAACAAGTAAGTACTCCTGAGAGGAAACTAATCAAGCTGGAAAAATCACCCAAAAACTGGCAAAAAATGAAAAAAAATAGCCTTCAGGTTGCAAGCTGCAAAGGAGCTAACATTTTAATAAATAATCACAAATATTACCGAACAAAGGAAAAGGAAACTGAAACATGCCAAGAAAGATAATCAAGAAATGTGCTTATAGGATGCCAGTCCAGCTGATTAAAGATCTTCAGAAAGCAGGATATCCCACCTAGAGCCGTTAAGTCTTATCTGAATCCTTACACACCCACACCCCTGTCAACAGCAGATCTGAGGATGGAGAAGAGGAGCCCATCCTTCTTCCTTATTACTTCTGCCCCTCCTTTTGTCTATGCCCACTGTAGCTGCTTCTTGCAGCCTCTTAAACGTTCGTTACACAACCTTTGCTTAGGTTAAAGCAAGACAGAAGCTGCACCCGGTAGTTTTTTCCCCCACGGAAAAGGAAGCAAGGGAAGAGATGCCAGGCAGGGTGTGTGTTTTTGGAAGCAGCAGGTCCCTGAAGTGGGTGAGGTGTATAAATGATCCACGGCTCGCGAACACCGTGCAGCAGGTAACGCCAAACAAACAGCAGTAGCTGGTTAATGATGATCTGCAATAACGTCAGGGAGACTTGTTCCCATGTAAGTAACCTGCCACGCCGGGGATACAAATTGTCTGGGATTTGATAGCACCTACTGCAGAGAGCAGCGTTATCAATGTGCTCGCGTGCTCAGATAAATGGAGCACTATTTCCCTGCACTGCCGCTGTCACTTTCTCCGGTCTGTCAGCCCCTTTCTTAAACCGATTGCTATTTTTATTACACTCCTTAAAATATGAAGCAGGAGACTCCTTTTCCTGAAATACACTGGGCTAGATAGATGACGCCTTTTAAATAATATTCTTTTCTTGCTGGCCGTGATCCTTGCAGTGTTGTTGCTTACTTTGGAGGGGGAAACAAAATAAAAGTGGCAAGCCATATCTCTCCATTCCAAAGGGAGTGGTTTCCCAAGAAAAGCATAGTTTTGTTCCCTTGCTATTTCCTTTCAGCACTGCAGACAAGCAGGCAGCAGACCAGCTACTAAAACTGACCCCAGCAGTTACAAACCAACGCTCAACATACCCAGAAAATAATTGTTTGAGGGTGGCAGGTGGCATTTGGGGAGATGTTAATGGGATTTGCCATCTCTAAATTCTGGATTTGGTAGGAGAAAAGGAAAATTATCAGCAAACTCTAGGCTTTTAAAAGTCTAAAATTAGGTGAGATGCTATTGAAAAGGAAAATAACTTCCAGCTTTGTTTTAAGAACTGGAATTGTGCTTCCTGCTTCCATTGCTGCAGTTCTTCTGGAAAGGAAGTTGCCCGCAAGTAACGGATAAAATACAGAAAACCTTGTGGATTCAAAAATGCTCTCCTCACCCTTCTGTAAAAATAAAATCCAGAGGCTGGTGGAGCACACTGGTTCCACTGTAGTAGATACAATGCCAAAGAGAGGGGGAAAAGCACTCCCTGATACAATAGGTCATTGTACTCCCGGATCTACCACATATGTTACTCCAAGGGCTCTCAGCCTTAAACTTGGAAAGTCTAAGACACTGGAGCCATGATATATAAAGTAAGACCCAAGTTCCAAATATTTGATTTAGCAAAGTAAATATAGTTGTTTTTATTGGGTGCAACAAGCATTTTTCACAGAGTGAAGAATTATGGTAAACATCTGCTAATCATACTCACAAAAGAGGTCATTGTGTTTAAATCCAAGGTCATATTAATAGCTATATTTAATTAATAAAACCCAACAGTAATATTACACAAGTTTCCAACAACGTCTGCTTCCTGACACTCAAGGACCTATTCATTAATGGACCACTTATATTGGTTTTCCTTGATATTGCTGCGCTAAACTCTTACAAAGCTTTTCGGCCATACAACAGAGGCCTGACTTAGAAGTAAACTGCATCATGTTATACTATATGTCTCTGGGGTATTATACCATGTGGATGTAGTTTGTGAACACATGAGCTAACAAAAATACTGGAATATGTGATATTCCATGAAGGTGGTCTTGCACTTCCAGGTTGCTATGTCTTCTGCCATGCAATGGAATAGGTAAGGGCACCACATGTGTTTCTGAACAAGGAGATAATGTTCTTTGTTGAGTCATTCATTGCCTAGGTGGAAGTCAGAGCTGCACCTGCATTTCATGAGACCTTTTCTGCTTCAAAACAATAAAAGAACAGAAATCCCAGCTTTTCAAGAAAGGTTGGATTTCTTTCCTACTCCCAACCAGCCCCTGGTTAAATCTGGAAGGAACGGTTTCTCAATGTGTTTACAAGTTGCCCAGCCCTGGTGAATTACTGCCCAAAGTGAATCGAGTGTTTTCACAGTTCTAGTCCATTTTGCCTGTTAAGAAACAAGCTGTTGAAATGTTGTTGAGCTCAAACAGAAAAATGAAGCTGGTTTTCGCTTACTCAGGTGTTAAACAGCACAGCTTTTTTCAAATCTCAGGAGGTGTCCTGGATGAAACCGATACAAATGAGAAATGAATCAGATCTTAGAACTTCTAATGTTTGATTGTTTAAATTTAAGGAAATTGAGATGTATTGAAAAGTAGGTTTTTTGCACACCCAGACTTTCTCATCTAACTGCAGTCATTGATGTTTATAGATTTTTTCTGTGAAAGATAAATCTAGCTTGTTGCATGAAAAATCCTCGAATGCACTGATGTTTATTCACTGAATTTCCATATCCTTTACACTTGAAGTTATTTTCTCTTTTCCACAATGTATGTGAAAACCATGACATTTTCTATCTTCTACACAAGTTCCCCACACCATACTGCACCATCTCCATGTTATTATATATATTGCAGTAATGCCATTTCCAATTCATTACAAAACACTTTCATGTACCAGATGTCCCAGCTTCGGTAGGACCGAGTTATTTTCTGCCCAACAAGTCCTGAAAGCAAAAATAGTTGTTCCTGTATCTTTGTACACAGCCAGGCCATTTCACCTACTTGTGTCAAACTTCCACCCCAACAGACACAGGTAAAGCACCCTAGTTTTCTTACCCTATTTTTAGACCAATTGCAACTGAAGACAACTGTGGAAGACTGTGTTATTTATATGGCCACACCACTGGCTACTGAATCCTGGTATAAAAAAAGTTGGAAACAGGATGTTCCGATAACTCAGTTCTCACATGGCCCTCCTATTTTTTATGGCTCCATGTCAAGCCAGGTGGATTCTCTTAACATCTCCTACTCTTAAATCTACAGCCTAAACATTTTCCAGAAGCCTGGATTTGTTCATGCATAATATAACCCTGGCACAGAAGCAACAAAAGCAGCAAAAAAAATCACCCTGCTCACAGCTTAGTTCATATCACAGCCTGCAGACCCCAAAACCTCTTTTCAAAAGCGGAGAAAGAGAGTCGGAAGCTGTTCAGCAAGCTGTGGAATGATCCTCAGTGCCTTCTCATTATCCTGAGGTCACATGGAGACCTTCTGACAAGCAAAAATGAACCAGAGGTATTTTGGGAGAGGTCCTGGACATGGGAAGCTGAGAAGAAAGGTGGCTGTAGAAGGGCAGAGCAGAGGAAGGGGAGTGTAAAGGTGAGAGTGAGACATTATCTGTTGCCCTCCCGTGCAAACATTCATGGGGCCAGCAGCTCTGGACACAGCCAGGGAAATACACTCTGGATCAAAACCCCCATGTTCAGTCCCACCCAAAAATAAACTTCTACCAAGTTCAGAATTTAAGGAATGACTACACCGGGATGAACTAAATTTAAAGTTGGACACTCACAGAGGAGCCTCTTGGTGAAACAGAAAGATAAACCAGCAGGTTTGTTTAAACATAAACTCATGGCTTTGGACAGTACCTTTCAAGAGCATCAGTAAGTAGTAGGTAATAAATCTTAGTCTAAGTAATTCATTAGCCATTTTGGCATCACGCACAAAGTGCATCACTTTGATCTGATGCATCTCAGTGCACTTTGCTATCAGCTGCAACTGGCTGTGCTTTGTTGAGATGAAGGGCTTTTTAATCCAACTCAGAAAGTGATGCTTCTGCACTGATGCTCTAATTTAGGAGTTATAATTAACAGACTTACTGCTAATCAGATCTCATCATACCTCCCCTAAGGCCCAAATGGAGGAAACAACAGAAGAAAGGACCAAAGGTGCCTCAAGACAGCATCTGAGTTTGTGTCTCTGATTTCTTGTGTTCAAACCCATGCATTCATATGTGTGAAATTGGTGGGAAACACGATCTTGTGGTTGAAGTAAACGCAGAGAAACAGGAGGCCTGAGGTCTGCTTCCATCCTTCCATCTCTTTGGGCAAATTACACAGGACTTGATTTTTAAAGCTGAGCATAGTCAATAGCCTGCAGAAAAGTCCTTGCTATCCCACGCAGCTGACATTAAATTGCACTTGTCTCCTGCACAGATGGCCTCTAACCTTTGTTCAGAACACTATTCCCACTGCAGAGCTGCAGAAAGTTTGCTCTGCTCCCAACACCGCTGCACAGCCCAGTGTAATCATCTGCAAAGTCAAGGCACTTGGGTCAAAACATGGGACTACCCAACCCTGCTCCTTCACATCCACACAATGCATAAAGGCAGCCGTGGTGCCCACAAACACCTAGGACAGTTTACTCTGGGCTATGTTTACACCATAAGAAAAGAAAAGCAAGCTAGAAACTATTTTTACCAGGGTCAAGACAGCCTTGAGCACACACTTCAGCTCCTCCCCAGCAGCCACACTGCCTGTGCCAAGCTCCAGTCCCTGGGCTGGCAGCTGCCGGGGCAGCCACGTCTGAGGGACAGCACATCCAGCCCAAGGCAGCTGAGCCCACACAATTAACATTTCAACATTTCTGCAATTGCTGCATCACAAAACCTCAGCATTCATCATTCTGTCATACCAGTTAACCCAAAGTAAGTTAGCCTGAAACATTTTGTGCGGGCTGCCTCCCTGCTGGCTGTCAGGGTCCCGCATGCCCACTGAAGGATCATTCAGTTGAGACATTCAGTACAGCACAGGATTTGCTTCTCCGTAATCTCTGTGCTCGTTTTGTGCAACCCGTCAAAGGTCACACTGACTCTTTGGCTTGGAAAACCCATTCCCTGTGTTAAAGTAGGTACAGTCACACTTTCAGGGCGCTTTCAAAGCAGAGGAACTCACAAATCATGGGCAGCCCGCTCCTGCCCATGGTTACAGAAGGATTACCCAAGGTTCCTCCAGCCGTTGGCTCATGCCTGACGCCCATTTTCTTCATGCCTGTGGTCAGACCAAAGCCGGTGGTGAAGGCAGCAAACTCACCAGCAGCTGAAGGTCTGCCACCAGCTCCCTGGAAAATGTGTAACTGTCAGCATCAGGAGCTGGGCAGGGGCTGCTCAGGCATTCGGATCCAGCCCGTTCCCTGGGGATACCACTAAGCACCAACCACCCTTGTGCCCACCTGCAGCCTTGCTGCTGCCCCGTCCAAACACAGCTGGAGCATGGGGAGAAAAGGGTTCAGCCCAGGATGTGTCCTTCCCTCACCCTCGAAACAGCAGCTGGTCCCAGCCCACCCTGACCCAGAGCTGGATGAGCTGTGCCACACCAGCAGAGTCTCTTCACGGGGCTCCCCAGCCCAGCACCAGCACAGCAGCCATCAAACCTGAAACACCACTGAGCCTCCCTTAACCCTGCCCATAGAAATACTGTTTTCAAACAAGTGGATGAATCATGCCCCATCCCTGGAAGTGTTCGAGCTCAGGTTGGATGGGGCTTGGAGAAACCTCATCTTCTTGAAGGTGTCCCTGCCCATGGCAGGGGGTTGGAACAAATTGAGCTTCCAATTTAAACCATTTTGTGATTTGATAATTCTAATTGACCACTACATAACTAGCAGGCTTTGCAGTCCCAACACATACTGCAGCTTTAACTTTCCAAAAACAGAGTTAGAAGTGGTCTAAGAAAATCAAAAGGACAGCACAGGAAAATGCCCAATGCTCACACTGTATCATCTCTGAATGAGATATCCCTGAACAGGGATTCTCACCAGAGACCTTTCCAGGTTTAAGGAGTTTATTCTTTGTGCCAGTTTGTATTTTCTATATAAATTCACGCAGCTGCCTTGAAAGGAACTGCAGGTTTCTGCTAAGCAAAACTTTCTTTGTGAACCAGGAGTAAAAGGCATAAACCCTCTTCTTAAGAATTAAATGTATGTATTTTTATTGCAGCATGAACAGCTTTTTTTTGTAAAGGGAACAAGAGCTCGTAGAGCCAGGGAAGTGTTTATAAATATAACACTTATCCTTGTACAATATATATGTTTTGCTTTAATAAAAACAGAACCTGATCATTCAGTATCAAAAACCCAGCACAAAATTCATGTGTTTTTCCCAAGACAGAAATTCTAACTCATTTTCCATGCTGTACCCTCAAGCTCTTGTTCACTGCAAACAGGACATTGTTTTCTTGGTTTTTCTTTTTAAACAGCATGAAAGAAAAAATAGTAGAGGGTGTCACTGCAAACACATCAACATGTACCATAAAAATGAAAACAACCATGATTAACTCAGTTTAACTAAAGCTTCCAAGTTCCTTATCAGTACCTGGGACGTATCTGGAAGCGAGCTTTCCCACCCTAAAAGGAAGTGCCAGGGGTGTTCCCCACTCCCAAGGGTAGGCAAGGTTGGGTGGTTTGTCCTGTTGTGATTTAAATACGATGTGATCCTTATTCAGTGCTATAAAGTCTGCTCCGAGCATGCCAGTACATGTCAGCTTTGCCTTCACTCTGTAAGACAACAGCCGCCTCCATGCAGAGTTCAAAAATATTTGATGATTTAAGCCAGCTTGCTCCACTTAGGTTAGAACACAAAGCAGACTGCAGTGTTCAATATCAGAATCAGCATTTTTCCCCCCACTCTTGTGAATACTTGTATTTAGATCAAATAGGCTTTTGGCATCATTTTCACATGCCTACATGCAAGCCTACTGGTACTAGAAATCCTCTCTTCAGCATCATCATCCAAGGATAAAGACACAAGACTTCCCATTCTCCAAGGACTGCCAGTCTCCTTAAACATAAATCTGCTATTGTGCAAAAGGCACAATCTCTGAGGATTTCTATCGCAAAAGAACAAGGAAAATAGCCCAATAACTGAGAAAATGGAGCAGTTTCACAGATTGGCGTGTTAAAGCAATATAAAGCAATTATGTGGTTGGGTGAAGGTAAGGAAGGGAGCAAAGACACAAGAAGTTAAGGAGGGCTAGAAGTGAAGAAAAAGTCTGATTTGGAACTACAGCAGCTTCCTCAGAAATTGCAGACTAAAGAGAAGGCTGCTTGGGACAGTTGAACAGCCACAATGTGATGGAGGCAACCCCACTGTGCTCCAGATCATCCCAGTTATCAGAGATCCACAGAAGCATCCAGCAGTGTTTCTCACCAGGTACCAACTGTCCTGAGGGGGGGGAAAGGAAAGCACTCAGTATTTTGAGAAGTACCATGAGTTTGATTTTGACAAAGGCCAAAGATGTGAAAAAACCTCCCATGTTTTTCTCAACAATTAAGCAATTCACAGTATATTTAATTTACAAAATTTTTTTTTTCACAACCAGGAGTGTAATTTTGTCTTGCTAACTAGGCACCAAGTAGCACTATCCCACAGGTATAATTTCATTATTCCCCTAAATGCCACATGTAGGACAGCAGCATACACAGCATGTGTGAGGTAGTGGGTGGTCTTATTTCCAATGAAGTAATATTTAAACCACAACAAGGTGGCTAGTCAAACACAAAGTCCCACCTTTAACTCTGCTTCTAGAACGTCAAAAGTTTAAGCTTTTCGAGGTGATGTGAACCAGAGCCCCCCGCCCGTGGCAGATCTGGGGCAGCCTTGCTGATTTAGAGCTGCTGCTGGGCATCTGGTGCAATGCTTTGGGGATATATCACATTTATTAATTGCTCAGCTATGAGCTACCAGCTCACGGCAGGCACTTTACATGTAAGAAAGTGCTGAGAAACATTAAGGCAGGATTGAACTGGGGATGCAGTTCCCAGCTGGTTTATCATATTAGCAAATATCCTTGTCATTTCCTAAGAGGGGTTGGGAAACCATCCAGGGGAAATGCATTGCCCAGGGCCTGACTTCACAGAGAAAGGCAAAGTGACAAGGAAATATCAGGCTCAAAAAACCCCAAGGTGTTGCCACCCTGCCTGTGGGGCTCTGCTACGGCACTGCTGCTTCTGGAAGCTGGGGCATCACCAGGGGATGGGCCAGGCTGGAGGGAGAGGGAGCAGGTCTGCAGGCGTGTGGCAACAAGGAATTCAGAGCAATGAGCTGTAGGGCAGCTCTGATGTGTGAAATCACTCTTGCCTCTTCCTTCAGTTGTATGTAAAGGAGTGCAATGAGCACACTCTGCAAGGGAGAAGAGGAAGACCCAGGAAAGAGGCACTGAAACTTCAGAAAAAATAATCTCACAGGATTATCCCTGATACAGTCCACAGAGCTACACAGGTATTACTCAGAACAGGATGTGCCCAAGTTCACTGGATATATAAGCAACAACAAGAAGTTTTCTTTCCCAGGATTAACTAAAGAGCATGATTTTCTCTCCTGTTTTCACTCTGACTGTACACAAGCAAACCCTCCTGCCGAAATTACTTGTGTTTTAAATGTTATTGCTAATCTGCAGTACCGTGTGTTTCCCTAGCAGAGTCATTAAAACGTGCACAGGTCAGGATGCTGAGACTGCACTCACGGGTCTTTATAGTTACAGTATTAGTAAAGTATTTACTAAATTGACTACCACCTACTTTAAGTTAAACTTGCTGACAGATAAACTGAGCATAACCTCTGGCATTTTCAGTCGTTTTCTTATGAATAGATATATTTTGCACGTTTTTGCATGCTAGGCCCTTTCCAAAATGCTGATTTGATCTCTGACATCAAGGCTTACTCACCCCCTTGAAGGTACAAAAGAAAGGTAACAGTAGCTTGCATGTGGGGGAATGAGACTTTAATATATAGAAAGCACAAAACTTACTCTTTTCGGTTTATTTTCGATTCAAAAGCTATAAAAGAGCACTAAAAATTCAGTACTATTTCTGCATTGGTTAAAAAATGCAGCTGAGAAGAGATTTAAAAAGGGGGAGATATAAAAAGAATATTATTTGCATAGTCATAAATCATTATAAAACAATTATTCTGCAGCAAAAAAGCACTCGTTTCACAAGGGCAATCCAGCTTCAAGAGAGTGCGCTATCTGTTAGCATCCTATTCTCAAAACAGACATCTCTGGACAGATTTGTTACAGTTTTGTAGATGCTAATGTGTAAACAGATTGTAAAATTATTTTTGGGCCTGTAATAGGATTTAATGTGTTTAAGAGGTAGTCTTATACCTCTTTAACAAAGAGGCTTACAATATGGTAAGAATGTATCACAAAAAATATAATGCTTTTAAACAGATAAATCCTCTTGGCAAAGGCTGTAATCTTTCAAACTTAATTGGTGAACTCATTAACGAACAACTGCCACTACAAGAAGAAAGACTATTGTCAGCGACTTATCGGGCAATGAGATAACAAACTTAATTATATTGTTTTCAGTGGATTTACATTTGCTTCCTTTAGGACACTAGATTTTCTAAACATTATTTCCTTGGCTGTATACAATTTTTTTATCCCCCAAGAGAAAAGCAAACCTATCTACAACAAATAGGCGAAGAAAAAAACCCCCAAAACCAGAATACATCACAGCTTTGAAGTAAACACAACGCAGTCCTAAAAATTCTGTCTTTATTATCTACTTGTAAAAAGTTATAAGCCTGTAAAGTAGTTAATTTATGAGCCGTGTTAATCATTTGTTCCCATTTGATCTGAGGTTTAGCAAACACGGTTTCCTGGGATGTAGAAGGATAATTTGCAGGTCCAGCTTGGCTCCGGAGGGGGCACTAACTAATTTGACACCGTAACATGACATTGATGGCAGACACACACTAATGACTGCACTGCTCGATGCTCCTGTCAGTCTGTCGCTGCACTGAATGGAGTTTCTTCTTATTGCCAAAAAAAAAGTGCAGAGTGGTCCTACTAATTATTCAGACATGCACTATAATGAGAATCTTAGCGCTCTCTCCCAACATACGAACCTCTCACTAAAGCTCCCATTTGTCTGATACGGTGGCTGATTAGAATTTGTTTCTTGAATAGTAAAACCATGGCTTAAAATAAAGCGGAAAGGATAAACAGCCTTTTATTCTGCATAAAATGCAGAAAGTGGCCATTTTGATTTCAAGCTGGTTTTTTTGTCATTTATTTACACCAGAAGAATAGAAAATTGGATTAATTTTTAATAGTACTTCTCAAACAACATATAGATCTTCATGGAGTTTTACTGTCTGGATCACTCAGGACATAAATTTTGTGGACAAAGGGAGGCTCCGAAGGTATTTTCTTTCTCCTAGGAGAAAGAAATTTTCTAGAACAGAAACTTGTACTAGACAAATCACAGGCTAAGGATAAAAGTGTCTCTTTTTCCTAGATTATATTGTTAGAACTGATTCCTCACTATGAACTCCAAAAGTTCATAAGGGCTTTATGTATCTCTGAATGATCTAGATGTAAAAACATAAAGAGTAAGAAAAATTGAATGATGCTTTCCAGAATCATCCTTTATTCCTCACTTGGGGTCCTGATCTAGCACAGCTATGCAATGTATTTCGACTGCATTCTTTACTATATTTACAGTTCTATACTTTCCTAATGCTTCTGCAGCAATGCAGAATTGCAATCCTGAAAGAGGCCAAGGGACTGACCAGCGCATGTCGTATGTTAAAACACACAGACTGAAGATACATTACTACCCTGAAAAAGAGCCTGAATTTCTAAGGACAACCACTTAGCTCTTTCTGAAAAGCAAACCCTTCTAAGAGCATTTCAAGTGGGCCACCAAAAAGTCTAGCACACGCTACTGAGTCATTTAGAAAAACGTTATAAACTCAAAAGTGTTACACACAAAGGTGAGGGAGATGCGCTCCACCACCACCCCAGGACAGTTTGAAAGCCATTACCAGCTAATGGCTCTCTAGTGGTCTCCAGGAATTCAATCAGTGGTCTCCTTTCACATTCTGTATCTACTCTGGAAAAGCCACAACTCTATTAGGAACATGTTAGGCTATCTGAGGTCAGGGGGGATCCCCAGCCCCAGCCAGGGCTCTACAACCCCCACCTGTGCCCTCCTGGCTGCTCACTCCTGACTTGCACTGAGATCTGTATTTAGGAGGCGTTTTATTTGCATGGTGCCTGATACTTATGGTTCTCACATTATGGTTCATCACCTCTTTTTGACAGGGTAGGAATAGCAAAGGAGCTACTGTGCAGCATCAGAGCTCAGAGCCAAGTGCCTGACAGTCCCATGTGCTCAGCACCAGGGTCCCTTTGCAGAGCACCACAGATTCCCCAGCAGCACATGCCTTCTTTAGAAACCCTGACGTAGCAGAGCACTGGGCACTTCACCAGTGGCTCCAAAGACTCCAAAAACTAATGTTTGAATAACTTTCAACAACGGCAGCACCACAAATCTATTGGAGCGGCACAACTTCCGAGATGAAAGCAAAAGTACATGTTTGGAGAGCCAAGCCAATGTAACGTAAATACTGGGTACATGCTGTTACATGTCATTTTGCAGAGCAACATGCAAAGGGCACATGAATCATTAGTGAGAGAACAACCCTGGCACCTACCCCAGAAATACCTCAGTCAGCACTCAGCAGGAAAGAAAAGATCAGAAAAAGAGATCCCAGAATCCTAAACGGAGGCTCAGCTCCTGCAGAAAGATACACTTAACAGTGTTCATCTCTTTGGAAAATAGAGGTGCTGTATCTTGGATACAGCACCGCTAACATTTTCCACATGGCTGGGGATGGATTGGTGAGTGGCCTTCTCCTAAACAACGGCATCTCTATGTGTCAGCTGTCGGAAAAATGAGGACATGATGCATTTTGCTCTCTGTTCTCATAAACCCCCAATATTAATTCAGACAGAGGAGAAGAAAGTTGTCAAGTTTATTTCAAACCGGATTATGCCATGTTCAGCCACGTTGTGTGGACACAGCACAGCAGCCTCCTTGCCCGGCATGCCAGAGTGTGAAGAACAATCCTTTTATATCCACAGCATGACTTGGCCAACTCTAAAACGCAACAACTAAAAACTTCAACGTCCTTCTGTCAGTTTAACTGCTAATTTGCAATGGATTTGGTTACACTTCCCGTTTAAGGCAAGTTCTCCCTGAGCACTGGCTAAGAAATCTTGGGCAAGAGGAAGCAGCAACCACCAAAGAATCAAAAAACAAAAAACAACCAAATTAAAAAA
>VYZR01107034.1:0-15357 GCA_013400675.1 Oxylabes madagascariensis | reverse complement strand
GAGGAGAGATTCCAGACTAGCTGGATTTTTACAAGAAGATGTAAAGATGTTTACAAAAAGATGAATTGTCACTGTTGGACATGAGAAAAAGATGAAAGACTCCAAGTGTTTTCAGAAGGCAGAGTTTTTTATTGTCTGATTCTTGCTACTTTTATAAGGTGCTACGATACAGACTCAACATCATTGGTGAATAGGAATGATATCTCTAATTCCATTGGTTAGGCTAGAGAAACAGAACCAGAAGGAAAAAACATCACCTGGAAAAGGATTGTTTTGAGAAAGATGGCTGTTTACCTACATTGTTTTGAGAAGAAGCTTTCCTGAGAGATTTTTCCCTTGGGAAAAGACCAGCAAGCTAAAATCGCTCAGGCTCAGAAATATCAGGCCCACAACGAGTTGCGTTCAGGGATCTGAGAGAAAAATGGGGAATCCAGGGATATGGTCATGTGGAGATTGGAATCATTGAATCGTGGAATGCTTTGGGTTGGAAGGGACCCTAAATCTCATCTCATCCGACCTCCCAGCTGTGAGCAGGGACACCTTCCACTAGACCAGGTTGCTCAGGTTCCTCTTCTTCCAGCCAGAGGACTGAGGACAATTCCTTCAGGCATCACCTGTGTTTGGTCTGCCTTGGGAATGTAGGCCCCTCAAGCTTTTTCTGAAAACAGCAAAAATGTCGAAGATGTGATTCTGGATTGGATCCCAGAGGGATGAATATCTGCAATTCATGCGTTTCAGGCTTCCTGTAAGCTCTATCAGTCCTACCATGGATTTGAGAGATGCCTCACTGGTGTAAAGTGGTCCCTGAGTGTGTTATGTCCTGAACACACTGGGTTTGATCCAGGGAATGCCCAGGCACACTCTGAGGGCCAAGGATGTTTCCAGAAAGGTCGTTCTGGTTGCAGGGATGAGAAATTCAGGCATGAGCTGTGACAGTTGTGATCAGGATCAGAGAATGGATCCTGATCCCTTTTAAAGACCAGCACACATTTTTAAATTTAATTTAAATGTGTCTTAATTGTCACAATCTGGATGTGTCCTCAGATGCAAAACTCCTGTGTCCCTTATTCTGGTGTGATTCCCTTTTCCATCCCAGGGACAGTTGCTGCCAACCCTACATGAAAGCCCACATGACCCATAAATCCACATTACATCATGTAGGGAGCCTGTGGCCATGTGATTTTCCATCTGAAACTTGGACGATTTGGAATAATGGGATTGTTAAAGGTTGGAAAGGACCTCTGAGATCACCAATCCAGCCACCACCACGCTCACCATTAAACCATGTCCTCGATTGCCAGATCCACGTGGTTTTTTCGAACACTCCCAGGCATGGTGGCTCCACCACTTCCCTTTTCTGATGCTTGAACACTAAAAAAGCCAAGGCTGAAGGGTGCTGGGAATATTTCTGGGGAGTGCTGTTGGCTGGGAGTCTCCAGTATCTTTCTCCACACTTTAATCAGCTGATGGCACTGTTGATCTCTTTCCAACATTCTGCCGTATGAGGGCAACATGCAGAGACTGGCCAGTTACAGAGCTACTTCCTTCCCTTCATCAGGAAGATTTTCCCTCTTTATCAACTTTAGTTGTACAGAGGAAGGAAACAGAGTCCTCGCTGTGAACCTGCCACTTGTCAAACCCAGGGACTGTCACCGAGTGCGTGACTGAGAAGTGCCTGACATCACTTTGTCAACCTCCGGCATCATCAGCAGTGCCTCTGACTGACAGGCTGGCAGCAAAGTCTGTCACCAGATGCAGATCTGGGTGAGTCAATCTAAATAAATAACCCCTGCTAAGCAGTAAAATTAGCCTGTGTTGGATGTTGCCATGGGGATCCGGCGCAATAAGTGGGAATAGCCTGACAAGGAAGCCAACTCCCATCGTCGGGGTCTGCATGGTCAAGGCATAAAGTTGTGGGAGCACCAGTTAGCAGAAAATGCAGCAGAAACAACCTTTGAAAATTTGCAGGGTCACAGACAGATTAAGGCAGGACAAAAAATCTGGAGTGGGAGTCACCTGGCCCAAGTAGAGCCTTTCTTCTCTACTATAGGTGGCTCCTGGGTGACTCATTGGAGCTGTTTCTTCTTTCAGTCGGGCAGATAAACCCAAATTTCATCAGACAAAAGCTTCATCAAAAAGTAGATGGCACTGGGGATTACCTGCTTCCCTTCAGTGGCTTTAAAAGGAGTCCTGCAAGGGTGGAGATGAGGTCACCTGGAGGCCTCTTCTTAGTAAATGTGTGTGTTTTGTCTTGGAATCGTGGAGTGGCTTGTGTTGGAAGGAACCTTAAAAACCATGGGGCTTTTTTTTTGTTCCAACCCCTGCCACAGGCAGGGACACCTTCCACTCTCCCAGGTTGCTCCAAGCCCCATCCAGCCTGGCCTTGGACACTTCCAGCGGTCCAGGGGCAGCCACAGCTTCTCTGGGAATTCCATTCCAGCGCCTCACCACCCTCACAAGGAAGAATTTCTTCCCAATATCCCATCTAACCCTGCCCTCTGGCAGTGGGAAAATATTCCCTGTGACCTGTCCCTCCATTCCCTTTTCCAAAGTCCCTCTCCAGCTCTCTTGGAGCACCTTTAGGCACTGGAAGGGGCTCTGAGGTCTCTCTGGAGCCTTCTCTTCTCCAGGCTGGACATTCCCAGCTCTCCCAGAGCAGAGGGGCTCCATCCCTTGGGGCATCTCTGCAGCCTCCTCAGGGCTTGCTCCAGCATCTCCACATCCTTCTGCTGTTGGACTCCCGAGCTGGATGTTGTGCTCCAAGCAGGATCTCACCAGAGTGGAGCAGGGGGGCAGAATCCCCTCCTCACCTGCTGCCCGCACTGTGGGAATGCAGCTCAGGACACAGGGGAGGCTCAGGACTGCCTTTCCCTGGCAGAACAACAATCTCAGGCACACACTGGGATTCTTGGAGCGTCCCGTGCAGGGCCAGGAGCTGTGATGCTTGTATGTCCCTTCCAACTCTGGGCTTTCCTTGAATTTTGCCAGTCCACCCCAGCAGGACCAAGCTCCTTCCTCATCCATCCACATGTCCAACTTCAATGACCACATCCAACGCTCTCTCCATTTGTTGTCCTACTTCTCGTTATCCTACATAATTCCAGAGCAGTTTGGCTTTGACAATTAATTTTGATTTAATCTGGCTTCAGTTCCTTTTAGCCTCCTACACCACAGACCAATCGTGTCTTTCCTTCCTCGCCCATCCCTTCCCTCCCTGCTGAGATATTTTTGAGGTGGCACACCCTGATTTCTGGGATCAGGAGGGTAACACACTTGGAATAATATTGTCCCCTCATCCAGCTGAGTTTTGGGATGATTCAGTTTTAGGTAAGCAGAAAAATGTTGATGTATGCCTGGTATTTAGGTAAATATGTTGATATCCAGATATATTTGTTGATATCCAGTAAAAGGAGAAGTGAACTGGAAGTTCAAGGATATGAACGCAAAATGTGAAGCTTGTGGTTCACTGAAATCAAAGATTCAGAAACCTCTTGGGTTTTTTCCATAAAAATGAGGAAAAGTGGAGAAAAAATTTCTAGAGAGAGTAACTGTGGCCTGACACGGGTGAATAATTTCAAAGACTATTCCAGGAATGAGAGGGAAGCCAAAATGAATCGATGAAAAATGGAGCAGCAGACAAAGCAATATGAGAGAGGTTAAGAAATATATAAAGTAAAAAATTGCAATAGTCAAAATGACTTAGATCTTGAGAAAGACATTGAATGTTATTCATTCATTTATTTAAAATGAATTATAAGTTATTTAAATATTATGCAAAATTATTTACCCTTTAAATTGAGAGGCAAAATAAAGTAGTGATAGATGAAAACTGAATATTAAATTAACCACTTGTTTATTCAATATATAAAATGCTTTTGATTTTGGGAGTAAAGACAGCATAGAAAAAGGTGTCCAGAAAAAGAAACAACCACAACTGAGGTGGAACAAAAAAATTCAATGTATTCAAGCTGGGACAAAGCAGAACAGGATGTTTTCCATCCCAGAACTCTTGGAGAACTGAGATACAAAGCAACGGGTCCAGGTCCACTCCCAAATATTGTTTATAAATTGGTCAAGGCAGAATCACGAGGTCAGAATCTGGCACCTAAATTAAAAAGAGGAGGGGTAACAACCACTGTCTGACCTCAATAGCATGCCAGGAGTAAAGACTGGGTTTGAAGGAAGGAAAATAATAAAAACCGCATGAAAATACTTAAAATCCAATGTTGTATTTGCTGTTTTCATGTTAATGAAGTCAGATTATCATGAGTGTAGCAAAGTAATAGCACAGAATAATGTGGGAATTTTTATTAAGATGGCACAGATGGAAATTAAATTGATATAAGATGGGTGAGAATTTTTTAAAGGCTTGGCAGTGGAGGAGTTGGAAATATTTAAAGTGTTGGGAGTGGGATATGAGCCTGGGGAAATTCATCAGCGCTGTTCCTCACTTTTGGAGTGCCCTTGCTTAACACTTTCTGTTAAGACCTTGAAAGATGCCAAATGGGACGGAAATTACTGGCGGCACAAACTCAGGAAGCCTCAGCAATTCCGGGAAGGATCAGGATGTTGTTAACAACCAGGTGGCTTGGATGCAAGTCACGGGTTAAATAGGATCATCCACCATAATAAGTCAGTTGTACGAGCTGCAAATGAGGATGTCACCTGGAAATGATTGGGAGATGAAAGATGCGGGAATTCTTGGATGATCCTGGGCGGAATCTCTGTCAGGCACTTGATGGAGCTGGAAATTCTTAATATCCAGGCTGAAAATGCTTGTTTTCCTCCAAACTTTTTGACTCTGTTCTAGAAAAATGTCTCCTTCCCAGAGACCTTTTTGTAAAGTGGAAAAGATGCAAAGAATGGGAATGGAGTCTGGGATGGGTGTTTATTCCCCAGCTGTGAAAGAGAACAAAATTAATGATTGATGGAATGAAATGTAACAAGTCTAAACGACAGATTCTGCACCTAAGATGGAGCAATGCCAGGCACAAGATAAACTGGGAGAGGAGGGACTGGAAACCAGTCCTGACAAAGGAATCTGATGGGAGTTCCATAGGAGTCACCAGGAGTGTGTCCTGGCAGCCAAGAGGACAAACCACATCCTGGGCTGTGTCCTGGGAGATTATCCCCGTGTGTCCGGCATTGCTATGGCTTCCCCTCAAACATTCTGTGCAATTCTGGGCCCCACAAATCAGGAATGATGGGAATGTCCTGGAATGTGCATGGAGCATGGTGTGGTTGGGGCTGTGTCAGCAGGGGCAGTGCAGGGATGTTGTGCAAGGCCACACTCACAACACCGGGTGCCTTTCCCCACCTGGGACTGAGGGACCTGAATTCCCATCCAAAGGATCACGGGGAGTTGAGAACGGAGGGAATATGAAGCTAAAAGGGAAGATTTAATAAGGAGGGAGAGCAGCAGACGGTGATAGGACAACAGGGAAATGGTTTTAAACTAAAAGAAGATTTACGTTAGAATTTGGGAAGAAATACTTCCCTGTGAGAGAGGTGAAACACTGGATTAAGTGGCTCCCCCATCCTTGAAAGTATTCCAGGCCAGGTTGCCAGTGCTTGGAGCAACCTGGGATAGTGGAAGATGTCCCTGCCCATGGCATGGGATTGGAACTAAATGGTCTTGAAGGCCCCTTAAACCCCAAACCTTTCCATGATTCTAAAAGAGATGGGATTTCTTAGCAGAAGGGGAAAGGATTCCCAAATATAGACACACTCAACAGCAGGGAAGAATTGCCTGAGGTAAGAAAAATGGTGGCACTAGAGAAAAATAGTCCTTCACTTCTCCATATAAATGTTCCAGGTTTAGTGCCAGCCTGGGAGCTCTCAAGGATGGAGAACTGATCCATGTTCATGACTGGAAAATTGGGGTGGAGACAAAGAAGTAAAGGCTGGTTTGGACTGAACATTAAGCAGTGCTTTTGCCAGACACTAGAGTGGAAAGGCTTTATGACCTTCCCAACAGTAACACTCCAGGAAAACCTTTAGTCTTGTCAGCCTCCAGTGCCCATCCATCCATCCTGGATAGCTGTCCTGTCATCCAAGGATGGTGAGTAATGCCTCATTTGGGGTTCCAGGTTTGCAAATACCCCCCAGAGCTAAAAATAAGAGTTCATGGACAGTGCTCAGCTCTGAGTACAGCTGAATCCAGCTCTTCCACACCACTATTTTGGTAGTGCCAGTGCCCTGGCCATTCATATTTACATAACTCCAAGATTTGGAGTGGTAGAAGAGGATGATGGAGTAAGAAGAATCCCGGTAACATTTCCACTGGTTTGGGGGGGAACTGAGCAGGTTTGAAAGTTCTTCTACATGTGCGTGAGGTGAGACTAAAATTTACACCTTGTCTCTGCTGAAAGCACTTCCAAGGCTCATGGCAGCTCTGCCTAGATGGGGTTGGAGGAACGTGACAAGGAAAATCAGGGCGACACAAGTGGAATATTCACGTGGTTGTGGTGCGTGGGATCTGTTTGCCCTAATATCCTGTGAAATATATTGAAAGGCTCAGGGGGTTGAGATTGTACTGTCTGGAGAGGAGAAGCTCTGTGGTGACCCCAGAACCCCTCCCAGTACCTGAAGGAGCTCCAAAAGAGCTGGAGAGGGACTTTGGACAAGGGATGGAGGGACAGGACACAGGGAATGGCTTCCCACTGCCAGAGGGCAGGGTTAGGTGGGATATTGGGAAGAAAATTTTCCCTTTGAGGGTGCTGAGGTCCTGGCACAGGTTTCCCAGAAAAGCTGGGGCTGCCCCACATCCCTGGAAGTGTTCAAGTCCAGGTTGGATGGGGCTTGGAACAACCTGGGACAGTGGAAGGTGTCCCTGCCCATGACAGGGGTGTTGAAACTGGATGATCTTTCAGGCCCCTTCCAACCCAAACCATTCCATGATTCTGAACCTGATATTGATGAAGAAGAGAGGACCCTTCTCCTCTTGGGCCCCTCTTGGAGATGCAGCCCCATCATGTGGGGCAGAGCAGCCCATCCACTCTTCACCAACCACCTTAACAGAGTGTCTGCATTGCCTCTTTGCCTCCTACATCCCTGGCTGTCCTCAGGATGCTGCCTGCTCCTAATCCCACAGTTTGGTTGGAAAGATGTAGCCATGATTTCCAATGCCTGAGATGTTTTAGTTCCTGAGAATTCTTTTCCCAAGCGATTTTCTGTAAACAAAAGAAATGTTTTTGTAACTGTACCTAAGTTTATCCATTCTTTCTCACAGGAGAGGTTTCTTGATGGACATCTGTTTTAACCAATGTGATTGAAGAGGTTTACTTTTGTTTCACCCATCAAATTAGTCTGTGTAAAATACTATATAAGAGGGTCACATCTCAAAAATAAAGAGTCATTTTCTAGCCTTCTGATCAAGACTCTGTGTCGCTGTTTAGTGAACAGCAGCGATAGAAAGAGGCAGCTGTGAGTTCTACTTTAGCCAGAGGATTTGGGCTTGTTCATGTCGACATCTTAATCCTGGGGCCAGCAAAAGCTCCCCTGTCTTTCCGTGGTGCAAAGGTGTCCCCTGGTTTTTATTTCGTGGTGAATCACTGGGGTGGTGGTGGCAGGGCATTTACCTTGGCACAGCCGCACGGTGTTGTGGCTTTGCTTCCTGGTCTGTTTGGGCTCCACCCTTGGCGTTTTGGGGCTCTTCACAGAAAGCATGGTGAAATCTGTGCAGGGAAAGAGCCAGCTGTCCGAAACAGGTTGGGTTAGATTGGATTATTTTAGATTAGAATAAATTGGATTAGACTAGACTAGACTAGAATTTTCAGTTGGAAGGGTCCTACAATGCCCATCCAGTCCAAGTCCCTGACCAATTCAGGACTGACCAGTATCGCTGTTGTACACCAAACAATGACACAGACTCCGAGATCTTTCAGAAGGCTAGAAAATAAATCTTTATTTTTTGAGAAGCGACTCTCTTATATAGCATTTTACACAGACTAATTTGATTAGTAAAACAAAGGTAAACCTTTTCAATCACATTGGTTAAAACAGATGTCCATCAAGAAACCTCTCCTGTGAGAAAGAATGGATAAACATAGGTACAGTTACAAAAACATTTTTTCTTGTTTACAGAAAATTGCTTGGGAAAGGAATTTCCAGAAACCAAAACATTAAATCAGGACTACAGATCAGTATTTAAAGCATATTCTGAAATCTAAATTCTGACAGACCTGAGGCATTGACCACCTCTCCAAAATACTTCCTGGTGTCCAGCCTCTACCTCCCCTGGTGCAGCTTTGACCTTTTCCCACATGTCCTGTCCCTGGATCCCAGGATGAAGAGCTCAGCATGTCCCTCTCTGCCTCCTCAGGGAGTTGCAATGAGGTTCCCTCTCAGCCTCATTTTCTCCAAACTGGGCAAACCCAGAGCAAACTCAAGGATGTTTCTTCCAGCCCTTCTCCAGCTTTGCTGCCCTCACGTGGACACATTCCAGGACATTCCCATCGTTCCTGATTTGTGGGGCCCAGAATTGCACAGAATGTTTGAGGGGAAGCCATAGCAATGCCGGACACACGGGGATAATCTCCCAGGACACAGCCCAGGATGTGGTTTGTCCTCTTGGCTGCCAGGACACACTCCTGGCAACTCCTATGGAACTCCCATCAGATTCCTTTGTCAGGACTGGTTTCCAGTCCCTCCTCTCCCAGTTTATCTTGTGCCTGGCATTGCTCCATCTTAGGTGAAGAATCTGTCGTTTAGACTCATTAAATTTCATTCCATCAATCATTAATTTTGTTCTCTTTCACAGCTGGGGAATAAACACCCATCCCAGGCTCCATTCCCATTCTTTGCATCTTTTCCACTTTAAAAAAAGGTCTCTGGGAAGGAGACATTTCTCTCGAACAAAAGTTTGGAGGAGACTAAGCATTTCCAGACTAGATATTAAGAGTTCCTGCTGAGTATGGAGAATACCAAAGCCCTGGAAGTGAGGATTTTCCATGGACCAGCAGCAGCAATGACCATTTTTGTAGACCTTGATCTGGGTTGAGGTAGTGACTGGTTGAAGACACTTTGAAAAGGGTTTGGACAGATCCAGGTTGGGAGGGAATGGTTCAATCTGGGAACTCCTGAATCCATTTGGAAGAGGAGTTTCTTTCATCAGATTACTCAGATTTCTCCTACCCGAGCAATCCCGCAGTTCAATGTTGCATTTTTACACAAAAACCCTTCAGTCTCTTCAAACATCTTCAGCCTTTGGCCGTACATCTCAACTGCAATAAATATTATTTGTTTGTTAAAACTGATACTGCAGAGCATCTAAAAAATTAAAGACCATGGAATCATGGATATAGTATATTTTGGAAGGGTTGTCAAAGATCCTCTCAACCAACTCCCTGTCATGGGCAGGGACAGAGATGCTGGGAACGAGTCTCTGGCACTGAAGCTGACTAAAAAAATGGTCTGTGATTCTTTTTCCTGCCAAAACCCACTGATTGTATCCAAACTGCCTCTGGGAATGGTCTTTGGGTTGTTTTAACTCCTCTGCCACTCCCAGGAATTGTTTGGGAGATCCTTGACCTCAACCCATGCTGGTGACAGTAGGGATGAGGAGCCTCCAGTGCCCACAGGTGCCCACTGTGCTGGAACTGTGATCCCTGGGCCTGGGACTTGCTGGCCCCATTCCTAGAAGGCCAGAAAAGTACTTGTTTGTGTTTTGGGTTCCATGGTTTTTAAGGAAATGTTTTTCTCACCCTTTATTCACCCTGCATTTCTGGGGGTTGTGTGGGTGTATTCCACCTCTGCTGCTTGTTAAGCAGGACCCTTCCAGGGAATGCAATTACAGGATGTCCTGGGCTTGATTTATCTCAAAATGGGCCTCAGAACTTGAACGGTAATGTTAAAAAACAAAACAAAACAAAAACACAAGGGGACAATGAATTTGGGGGATACCCAGGGAGTGAATACATTCTAATTTTTTCTGGGAATCCAAGTGTCAGGGAATTCTTGATTCTTATGGATACAGGTGATGAAAACCCTGCAAGAATTTCTGACAGGGACATGCTGGCACGAATCCTTGCTTACCATGAATACTGTGAATCAACAGATCTCTATGGCAAAAGTAAATATTTCTTTTCTCCATCAGAAGGATAAGAAGAAGCAGGGCAGAGCTGCCACACTTGAAGAACATCTGATAACAGAACGTTTGCTGCAGAAAACATCAAAGAAGATAAATTAATTGGTTGGGATTATGAAGGGCAGGGAAACAGCTGTCCTTGATAGTCCATGGGTGTGAGAATGTTGATAATGCTCCGTCATTTTGCCGCAAGGCAACTGGAGCCAGTCCAAAGGCAATGACTGCACATGAGCACATCATTCACGACAAGGAATTACCATTCCCTGCCTCCTCCCTGCAAGAGCAAGAGTGGAAAGGGTTGTTTTCCTAATTGTTTTCTTTTAAATATTCCCATTTTATTTCAATAGTCGAATTCGGATGGCAAGTCTGCCTTTATTTTTCTAAATGGGTCAGGTGTGTTCAAATTATCACCTCCCAATTAATGATTTGAAACCTTGGCCACACCTTCCTCTCTTTTTAATTATGACAGTTGAAAAGGTGTCCAAAAATAGTATTTTAAGCAGGATGATTACCCCCTCTTCATTAAAGAAACACTGGAGGTTACTGACAGAGATTACATCATTTTTTCTTGAGTTTGTCCATGAGAGAAGACAAATCGGTTATTTTTGCAAGTTCAAAGGCTGCTGCCAAATGAAAACCCAAAAGCAGACATCACAACTCATTTGGCACCCGGGTGTGGCACCACCCAGGNCTTGAAAATCAGGGCTACAGGGAGGGCCACCAGCAGAGCTGGGAAAGGTTTCAGGGCTGGGTCACGGTGTCCTTGAGTGATTCATATGGGGCACCACTGGCAGAGGTGAGCAGGTGCCTTTAATTTTCAGTATTCCAGGCATGGAGGTTATTCCAGGGTCAGGGGTGAACTTATCTGGTGTAAAAAATACTGGGAAAGGCACATTACAAGAGCTTTTTTTTTTTTTTTTTTAATTGAGCTGATGGCTTTTAAGGTGATGTCTCCATGAAATATGGATGAGAAATCAGAGAAGCCATAGAGGGTGGAGGCTGGGGCTGCAAGAGGATCTGAGCATCAAGAGCATCATCAGGGGAGTCAGAGTAGCACCTGTTTTGCAAGGACTCCTGAGGAAGAGTTTGGAAAGGCATTAAGAGAGCTCAGGATAAGGTCAGGAATGAGGGATCAAGGGATCTCTGGCACACGGAGCTGTCAAGTGGCAGGATGGGAGTGGGATTAGTCAAGATGCCATGGGATGAACTTGGCTTGTCCTGCATGAGAGGCAGCTACAATTCATCGAGGGAATTCTGCAAAGGGTGGGAGTTTGGATTGGTTTCAGTGGCAATGATGCCTTAGGATTTAAGCTTTTATATTTTCCATGTATTTGTAATCCTGCAATTCTTTAGTGTATAACTCTAACCTCCGTGTTCAGTGTTAGCTACTGCTTTCCCATTTTGGTCAGACAAAACAATTCCTGTCCAGGCCTGGGAATCAAGGATACCTCACTCCCTCAGGCCCTGAGAGATGTAAACAAAAGTGAGTTGTGGGGGGAGCAAACTTGGGGTAAATTACTTCATTACCTGAAGCTGTAATTGCAAAATTAACCCCCAATATGCAAATGGACCAAACTTATAAAAGTGTGAAAACCCATGACTCATTGTCCATTTTTTGGGTGTAGCCCCTGGGTCGGCTTTGTCTGCCCGAAATGTACCTGGAGGCCCTTCAATAAATGTAACTACTTTTTATTCCCTTAATTTTGTCTGTCCTCTGTTTTCAGGTAGCCCCGAAAAGGCATCAGCTTGGCATCAGTTTAATAAGAGGTAGAGGAGAGCTAACTGGGCCCTCTCTGTTCTATTTGTCCCCAAAAACTCCTGCGTTGCATGGCAACCTGCATGATTCAGAGCAGGAATGTGGCTGGGCAGGGTGGGTTGGGAGCGGGTGAGCCTTCCCCGGCTGACTCTGTGAGATCATTTTTAGCCTCAGTCTCTCCCCTGGCCCATTAAAGTTGCTATCTGAGCATCTCTCCACGTGTTGGGCCTGATAACATCTGTACAAGGCAGAGGAATGGAAACTTGCCCAGGGCCATAAAGGAAATGCGGAACACTGCAAGGAGCTGCAGGTCCCTGCATCCAGCTCATCCGGCCTCTCTGCCCCCACAGACTTTCTCCAGAGGTTTAAATCCAGTTTTCAATCAGCTGCCGCAAGCTGAGTTGATTTTAGAGGAACCTGGTGACAGTTTTCAGACTGGTAAAGGTGCTGGATGTAAATTCTAGTGTGCTGCAAGAAACACTGGATGGCCTAATCCTTATCCACAGGGATGATGGATAAAATTCTACCAGGAGTAAAGAGACACATGAAGTCTTAGAATAATGGAAAGATTTGATTTGGAAGTAACTTTCAAGATCATCTTGTGGGCAAGGACAACTAGACCAGATTGCTCCAAGCCCCATGCAACCTGGCCTGGGACACTAGAGTTTTTTTAAGACCCTGTCCTCAATTTTAGGCCTTTTGAGAAGCGTGGAGAAGACAGAAGAACTGATAAAACTGTTCAAGAAGCAACTTCCTTGGGCAAAATACACCCAGCCACGTTTTTCAAATGAATATTGTGCTTGTGTGTCCTGCAGAAGCTCTCAGGATGTTTTACCACCACCCAAAATGTAAATTATCACAGATTTCTGCACCAACAGAGCACGTTGGTGACAGGGGGTGCAGGGCAAAGCAGAGGGACCTGACCCAGAGTCCTGTTGAGATTTGTGAGGGTTTAAAGCAGGAGAGGGAACCAGTCTTTCAGCCAACGTGCAGCCCCAGCCCCTGGGGAAACATCCCATCCTCTTCCTGGTCCTGCCCGGGCCCAGCCCAGGTTCTGATCCACGGCTGAGTCATTTATCCGCCCCAGTTCGCCACCTCCTTGCCCTTCCCAGAATTCAGAGGGTTGTTTTTGAGGCTGATCTGCTGGTGACCTGGATGGGGAGTGAGGTTTGGGGCTATTCCAGGTGCNCCCCAAAAAAAAACCAAACCAACCAACCAAACAAACAAAAAAACGAAAAAAACACAACCCACCAAAAAACAAACAAAAAAAACCACCCCCAAACAACATTTTAGCTGTTTTCTAGTTTAACCAATGGGATTAGAGAGGTGTCATTCCTATTCACCAATCATGTTAAGTCTGTATCAGAACACCTTATAAAAAGTAGTAAGGATTAGACAATAAAGCCTTTTTTCTATGCTCTTTGCCTTCTGAAATATTTGGAGTCTCTTATCTTTTTCTCGTGTCCTACAATGACAGGAAGCCTTTCCCTGTGTCCTGTCCCTCCATCCCTCTTCCAAAGTCCCTCTCCAGCTCTCCTGGAGCCCCTTTAGCCACTGAAGGCTCACCCCAGAGCCTCCCCTTCTTCAGGCTGAGCAGCCCCAACTCTCTCTGCCTCTCCTTATAGGAGAGGTGCTCCGTGCCATCCTACCTGTGCATCTTCCAGATATACCCACAGAGAGGATTTATCTCTAGGTGAATCCAGATGAGAATCACTCGGTGGTTAATCCTGGACTCCTTCAGAGCAGAAATTGGGTGAAGAAATCATGCTTTCACCCTCTGAGTGTTTAGACATTGGGTCTCAGCCACCAGAGCTTGGAAAAGCCACCTCTTGGCTCTGGGAAGAAACTCCTCAATTACATGCTTGAGGAAACATGGCATTGCCATGGGACTAACATGTTAAACTGGAGCTGAACAGCCCCCATTTATGCTCCCCTGTCTTATTTTTGGAGGCAAATTCCTAAAATTCCCATCCCCGGAAGTGTTCAAGGCCTGAACAACCTGGTCTAGTGGAAGGTGTCTCTGCCCATGGCGGGGCTGGAAACGAGATGACCTTCAAGTTCTCTTCCAACCCAAACCATTCCATGATTCTATGAATGTGTTTGACTGCTCCAGAAGCTGGGAGAAGCTGTTTCACCCAACATCCCTGAGGACTCCGATGGCTCTGGTGCCACCATGCCTTGGCCACCTAAATTCCCAGTCTCCAGAAAAGACCGTTGTAGCCAAATTGCTTGTTGGGAATGGCCTCTGGATGTGGACATGCCCAAAAATGGTTTCAGAAAGTGGGCAAAGGGCATTAGGGTGTCAGGGACATCCTTGAGTGCAAGGAGAGGATTCCCTGGAATGGAGACTTCATGGAGTTGGTCACCCATGCAGAAAATAGCCTGACTGGAAGACCTGTGGATGAGCCCCTTTTCAGGGGTGTGACTCAGATTTGCAAAAGCCAGAATAAATCACTCCACTTGTCCCATATCCTCCCTCCACCAATAACCAGATTGGATTCCTATAAACAAGGTGGCTCATTCTTGATTTCCTCTGGGGAAACCCCTTCCCAGCTTCCTACAATTAGCAGCTTCCTCACAATTAGTCGTGCATCCCTAGGATTTATGCACTTTTCTCTTTCACAACAGCAGACAGCATCATTATCTCCTGACATCCATTTGACTTCATCTCAAATGGGATTTTTGACCCTTGTCCCATGGCTATGGATCCTCCAGGTGACTCAACCCCACCAGGGAAATGATTCCCTGTTATTTCAGCCTGTGGATCTTCACATCCTTGGCAGCTCCCACAGGTTTTAAGGTGGAAGAGAGGAATTTGGGGCCCTTGGCCAATCTCCCTCCCCTTTTAATTCTCCACCTACTGCTGTCCCCACCTCACAGCTCCTTAAATCCTGTTCTCCCACCCAGGGCTCTCCCAGATTCACTCTCCATGCTTTCCTCCTTTTTTTTTTTTTTTTTTTTTTTTTTTTTTTTTTTTTTTTTTTTTTTTTCTCATTCTTCACCAANTTTTTTTTTTTTTTTTACCAGATCACTTCACACGGATGTAGCTTGGAGAACCCACCCAAGAGTCTCTCTCAGGCCTCTTTGTACAGTGCTTTTTCTGCTGCCTTTGCCAAAGGACCTCCCAATGCAAGGTGGGAACATCCAAGTTTATATCCATAAAATAAATCAGCTGGAGAAGGCACAGAATAACTTTGAGTCTATAGCCATAGAGAGGGGCTACAAATGTGTATTAGAGATATTAAAGAATCTGCCTTGTACCTTGTAATGTGTGTACATCACTGGTGTTGTTGAATCTCAAACCATTGGCCTTGTAACACTGATCCAACCTGTCCAGATCCCTCTGCAGAGCCTCCCTGCCCTCCAGCAGATCAACACCCCACCCAGCCTGGTGTCATCTGTGAAATTCCAGAGGGTGGTCCAGACTTCCTCATCCAGACCATCAGTAAATATATTGGACTGGCCCCAATACTGATCCCAGGGGGACACCGCTGGTGACCAGCCACCAGCTGGG
>VYZR01107033.1:21907-35734 GCA_013400675.1 Oxylabes madagascariensis | reverse complement strand
AAATAAAAATGGATTCTTGAGCTTAACAAAGAGACTTGTCTTGTCTGTTTCCCTGCCGGTGGTTGTGACCTCCCTGGACGCAATGAACTCTGTTGCCACATGCCACAACATCTTCTCACAGGGAACAAGAGACAGGATCAGAGGAAAAGGCCTCAAATTGTGCCAGGGCAGGTTTAAATTGGAAATTAGGAAAAAATTCTTCCCCAAAAGGGCTGCCAACTCCTGGAACAGGCTGTCGAGGGCAGTGGTGGAGTCGTCATTCCTGAAGGGATTTAATAGACATGTAGATGTGGCACTTGGGAACATGGGTTAGTGGTGGCCTTGGCAGTGCTGGTGGAATAGGTAGGGCTCCATGGCCTTAGAAATCTTTTCCAACCTAAATTATTCTGTGATTCAGAGATTTTAAGTCACAGGTTCTATTTTTTCTACACTCAGCAAGGAGATGTGTCTCTTTCAGGTCCTCCTGAGTGGAAATTTATGATTCCTCTCTTATTTAAGCAGAAGTTTTCAAAGCCCTCCATAGGTATTTGTTTTTCTCTCCTTAATTAAGAAAGTAGAAAGACAAAAAAGCAAATGACATAATCACAGCAAAGCAAGACATAAATATTTATTACCCAGCTGAACACTGCTTAGCTCCTTGGTCAGCTCTTCCAAGGATCTGACTTGCTCATAAATCCAGATGATGAGGCTTCCTTGTCATAATAAGCCACAAGCAAAGACCTATGACTCTCAGCAATATAACTGCTTTGGAATTAAGCAATACAACTGCTCTAGGGCTTAGCCTGAAATTTCTGGGGGCAGAAAATTCTTGCCATATGTCTGAGTGTCCCCAGGGCACAGGTGTGACTCTTTTAACTGGTGAAAATCAAGAGTTCCTTGGCATGGCTAGTCTCCAGCAAGAACAAGAGTGCTGGATGGAAAACACCTTGAAACATCATCACTGAACCAGAGATGTCCATGCAACAACTTTTCATAGAGTCAGAATTGTCAAGGTCGGAAAAGTCCTCCAAGACCATTAAGTCTGACCATTCCCTCCGTGCTGCTAAGCCCATCACTAACCCAAGTGCCACATCTACATGTGTGTTAAATCCCTCCAGGAATGGGGATTCCACCACTGCCCTGGGCAGTATGTTCCAGGGCTTTAAAACTGTTTTGGGGAAGGAATTTTCCCCAATAACCAATCTAACCCCTCCTTGGTCACCCCATCCACCTCTCTGACAATGCTGATGTTGCATAGTCCAGGAGGACCAGGATCCCTGGGCCCACAAATCTCCACACAGAACTTTGGAAATCACTGATGGTTTCTTGCCAGGAAACATCCTGTCACCAGGTAACAGTACTAAAAGAACTAAAAACCTCCTTTGCTTCCTTGAAGCAGGCAGAGTTCTGACATCTGCAATAGAAGACAAAGGATGGGGAGAGATTTGAGATCTAAACCATTTTC
Source organism: Oxylabes madagascariensis (assembly GCA_013400675.1). Lineage (NCBI taxonomy): Eukaryota > Metazoa > Chordata > Aves > Passeriformes > Timaliidae > Oxylabes > Oxylabes madagascariensis. The sequence goes on along the minus strand of VYZR01107033.1, from coordinate 34,290 downwards.
AGCTCAATTAAAGCAACCAATGCCTTTAAGAAAAGATCCTTTGGGGTTTCACCAGAGCCCTATTATCCTAGTGATTTGGGAAAACTGAGTTTAACAGATCCCTCGTATCCCAGCATTTTCCTAGGCCTGAAAAAAGGGAGGGATTATTTTTCAGCTAACATCTCTTATTTGCTTCTGCCAATGGTTGTTTTTAGTTTTTTCTGTAATTCTTGGCTGCAGTGACCTTGGGATTTGAAATGCCCCTTAGACATGTGAGTGAAGCCTTTGTACCTGGCCAGTCTTTTCACAGTGCTCATAGTTCAGTGCAGTCTGTTCACAGTATTATTCTGTATCCTAGTGACAATGAGACCTTTGGTTTTCCCAGCCCTCCCATGAGATGATTGCTTACCTGAGTGGCTTGTCAGTTCCTTGAGGATTTTTTTCCCCTCAAATTTCTAATTTTTTTCCCACATAGTAAATAGCATCTCTTCACACATGACAAGACAGAGGCTCAGACTATGCACCTGCTTGGAGATAGAAAATGAAAAACGGCAGTAGTATTTCCTTTCTCTATACCTATATAAATGTGTGCAAGGATGCACATGGAAACTCATCTGACCCATCCATCCACCATCCATCCATGTCTTGGCAGAGGCATAAGGTTGCTCATGTACCCTGTGCCCAGCAGTGAAACACCCTTGTGTTGTCTCCCCACCTCCTTGGCTGAGACTGAAACCCATCCACATCACATCACTTGAGAACAAAAGTGACCTGCCTGTGCTCATCCCTTCTGCTTGTCCCTTCCTGCTGTGCACAGGGTGATTTGTAGGGGAAGGGGGAAAATAAAACTGGCTACAGGCATGAATACCTCATTGCCTCTGCCAACATCCAAGTATTGCAAAATTTGAAAGAGACAGGATCTTGAAGGCAGGATTGGGTCCCGAATGGAGTTTACTTTCCAGATTTGAGTAGTAGAAGCATGAAATTGTCACCATCTAACAATGTTGTGAGTTGTGAGGGTGTAAAGTCCATGACACCTCCCTCTCCTCCCTGTACAGGATGGTGCTGTGTGCAGCTACCACTGTGACTGTATGTTGCACAATCCCTTCTACTGTAACACTGGGTAGATGTTGACAGACGACTTTGCACTTTGCATTCGCCACTTGCTTCCTTCTCCTTATGAGACATGCATGCAGAGCCCAAGATGAAGGTTGAGTTTGCTCCGCTGTCTGTGCCGCTGCAGAGAAGGCTTCAGACAGCATCAGTGGCTCAATGGATTTTCAGCTTCCTGTGTCTAGGTAAGAGACATTTCTTTTTCCTTTTTCTGAGAAGCCAGACAAGCTTTCTGTAGAACTGCAGTATGGTTTGTGTTGGAAGGGACCTTAAAGATTATCCAGTTACAATCCCCTGCCATGGACAGGGACACCTTCCACTAGACCAGGTTGCTCCAAGCCAGTCCGATGTCCAACATGGCCTTGAACAGGGCTCCAGGGATGGGGCAGTCACAGCTTCTTTGAGCAATCTGTGCCAATGTTTTTGGATTCTCACCACCTCATCAGAGCACAGTGGCACTACGGAAGTGTATGGCTCACTGCCTGTGCATGGGAATATTTACAGGTCTTATGCAGCATCTAAACCCAGATGGCGTTTTCAGCTTCTCTTTCTCTTCAGGTTTATAGAGTTTTCCTGGTTTGAGCTGTTGCTCTGCTTGGTGTTAGGGATGGGAAACAGAATTACCATGCTTGAGGAGTTGTACCATAGGAAGAGTATTGAGGACTCTGCTTTCGCTGCCCTGGGAACAGACACTTCACTTTTTACAGATGCCCCTGCACATTCTGAAAGGTCATATTTCCAAGAAAACCCAAGCAGTTTGAGGAAAAGACATATCAGCAAACTGAGATGCAGACAAAGTCACTGCTTAGTGGAGGATATTAGGTGCTGATGGAAATGACACATATGCAGTTTTGGATAGGATGCATGGGGAAATGATGATGGGGGACACAGAGGCACATCATCACAGAGTGCAAGCTTCCTCGAGACATTTACAGCCCATCAGGCTGGAAGGTGGCATCCCAGTGTTTCCTAGTTTTAGGGAAATAAAGAGATGGGAGTATCAGAGGTAGGTTCTAGTGTAAAATGTCTGGGGCCATTTATAGCCCATTGGGAGCCAAGCTAAAAGGTAACATCACAGAGTTTCCCATTGAAATGCCAGTTGTGAATCTCAGACAGGATGTGTGTAAAGCTCCTCATTTGCTGTGGCAAGACAGTTGTTGAACAGCCCAAAACACAGCAGATCTTTGCGTGTATTCGTGTACTGGTACACAAACATCTCCAGAACTAAACACAGCACAGGCTGTGCATCAGAATCCCACTCAGTTTCTGAGATAGGCCCTTCCAAAATCTGCCACAGACCTGAGCCTGAATGGCCATCTTGGCATCAGTATCTGATGGACTGGAGGACTGTGCCATACTGGTCCAGACAATGTATTTCTTTAAATGTTTCTTGGTATAGGATTGGCCCATTCTAAATGTCAAGAAAATTAATCCACAAACACCAGAGTTTTATGTCCAAAACGGAGACAGAGGAGTCGTGTAACTTTATTTGAATAAAGAGAGAGGCCATGGGGCATTTCCCCTGGGGTCTCTCAAATTTTTAGAGGATGTAGCCTCCTTTTTATCCTGATTTCCCGGCCACATTTCCCTCTCTCTTTCCCTATTGGCTGAGGTACTTGAGAGGTACAGACTTCCCGAAATGCCTAAGACCTCTTTCTAATGTATACCCCCCCCTGCCCTTTTTCTTTTCCTTGTGTCAATCAGTGGAATTCCTATGGAATTTATGGTTCTTCCCATTGTTTTTTTAATCTCTCAGCATCCAGTTTTATTTATCAGCAGATCTACCATTTGTTTGTAAAGACAAATCTCTCTCATTCCATTTATCAATCAGTGGAATCTTCCCTGTTGTTTCTTTCATCTCTCAGTGCTAGTTTTATCTACTAGCAGACTCACAGTTTGTTTGTAAAGACAAATCCCTCATTCCTTTCATAAGTATCACTCTTCTGAACTACACATTAGCCTAATTTGGGCAATTCAAGAGGCCAGGGGCCATTGCTGGTCATCAGGATAGGTGAAGCTATCTTTTTTTCGGAAGAGAAGCACCAAACAGCCACCCTTGGTGCCATTGTGTACTTGTGTTATAAATCCTGGGCGTCTCCCTGAGCAGAAGAGATCCCACCTGTGACCAACATTCTAGTGAAGAAGAGATCCCACCTGTGATCAACCTTCTGCCACCAAAGAACACCTGGCAGGAGGAGACATGAATGTATCCTGGCAGGAGAGATGGAGATCTGGCAAGAGTCATGCAGCCTTGGACACAGTTGGCCAGAATGGGACATTTTGGAGTGCTCCATGATTCCCTTTCTGTCCCTCCACCTGCATTTCCTTCCACAGTCCATGATTCAGTTGGGATGCAGTAAAGATATGGTCACAGTGTTAACAGGGGATCCAACAGCACATCCCCATTCCCAGCGTGGATGCAGTTGGGGCTTATGGAGCTTCAACAGCGTTTTCCAATAAAACAATTTGTACTTGAGGTTTTTCCTTTCTTGGTATTGGGGGCAAGCTGGCACTTGACTTTCCAGAGATGGAAATGACTTCTAGAGCCAGCAGAATGACAGCAAATGGCCAGGAGGGAGGAATCCTCTGCACTTAGAGGAGTTACTTGCAAACACAGGCTCTGCCTCCTGCAGGGAAATGCAGCTTGCTCTGAATGAGGATGAGACTCAAACCCACTCCTCCTCCCATGGCTGACCTTTGAGAGCTTACCATCTTTCCCTGGAAGAATTTGATTTGTTGTTTGGGGGGTTTGTGTGCTTTTGTGTTGTTTTTTGTTTGGGGGTTTTTGCGTGGGTTTTTTTGTTTTGTTTTGTGTTTTGTTTGTTTGTTTGGTTTTTTGTTAGTTTTGTTTTGTTTGTTATGCTTTGCTTTTGTTTTGTTTTTGGGTTTGGTTTGGGTTTCTTTTGGTGATACAATCTGAAACCAAAAGCAGTTAAGAAATGCTCCTAAGAAGGGCATTAGAAAGGTGATAACAAAACCTCATGAAGCAATTCCAGCTGGTTTGGTTCATTTTACAAAGTTTCTTTAAGCCTGGAGCTTTCCACCCAAAATCTTCCAGTTTAACATAAGCTAGATGCTAAGAGATACCTTTATTTTCATCCCATGAGCTGCCAAACACCCCTTGTTGCACTGTTATAATCCTCAGGCACAGAGCTCAGACTTTCAGTGGGCAGGATTTAGTTGCTGGCTGTTCCTTTGTTTGGGAGACAGGCTTGTGCTTCTGCTGCCAGAAGAGGGCTTCTGAAACACCCATTTGACCGCTGCACACCCCTTTGGCCAGAGATCCCAGCAGCACTGACTGCAGGCAGCTGTTGCTATGGTTGTGCAAATGCATCCCCTGAGAAGCCAAGCACTGAGGGAGGGACTCATTCATTCCTGGCAGGATGCTGGGTGAGGGCAGCAGCTCGGCCCCAGTGCTGGCAAGGAGCTCTGCTCCAGCATCCCTTGCAATAGGAGGGCACTGTCCATACTGCCATTTTTCTTGAGGATGCTCTTGACAAGAGCATGGAGGCAAAAGGTTCCATTTATTTCAGAGGCTGACAGCTGCTGGAGGAGGAGTGCAAGGTGTAATAATGGGTTGCAGGCCATGGAGTTGGGACTCCATTGCCTTCCCAGTAAATGATCTGAGTACTGACCAGTGCCCCCTCATAATGGAGTGGAACCAGGCTACTGCAGAGAACTGAAATCAGCAGGCTGGTGCCCAAGCCTGCTTCTCTGCTTCCTTCTTCCTCTCATTCCCACTCTCCACTGGCCATGGACACCCATCCAGACACACTATGCAGAACTATGAGTGCAGGACTGAACCATGGCAAACAAATCCACTGCAGGGGCAGTAGACCTGGGCATGCTGCCTCTGCAGACCCAGCGTACCACAACCAGCCTTTGAACCTTCGAGTCATCAGGGTTGGCTCAAAGGGCATGTGGTACCAGCATGATCAGGCTTCCTTGGCAGCTGAATGTGGTCCACAGCCTGCCCAGATCAGCTGTGCCCAAGGGTGCAGTATCTGTGTAGGTGGCCACAATCAGGGACTCCAGGCTGGAACTGAGAACCTCAGCAACATGCTTTGGATGGGACTCTGAGCAACCTGGTTTAGTGGAAGGTATCCCTGCCCATGGCAGGGCAGTTGGAAATGGATGATCTTTAAGATTTCTCTAACCCAATGCATTCTGTGATTCTGTGATAATCTTGCAAACCCTCCTGACAAGTGCAGTATGAATCTGACTCACTTCGGGGCTGTTGCAATAACAAAAACCTCCTTCTGTGGGTGGCAGTTTTCCCTATTTCAGGCTGAATTAACAAATTTTTGGTTAGGAGCCCTTTGACGGGACATGGTCCCTGCTTAGACTGGGCCAGAAAAGTCCTCCATGTGCTTTGAAACCTGTGGCTCCTTTGGAACCCATAGCTCACTTGGAGCCCATGGCATATTTGTGCTCTCTGTGATATGGCCATTTTCTTGTCCAGAGAGGGATTTACAGCTCACAGCAAAACTACTCAGCATAAGAAACCCACCACTTTATTTTTGATATGAGCTTCTTTGAAGGAATCCAGGCCAGGAAACCACTTGACCTGTGAAAAAAATCCAAAAAAGCTGTCAAATACACACTGATGTGTCTTTTCTTTGCTGAGTCCCAAACAACCATGGAGATGTGAGATGTTGGGTCCTGGACCATGAAATGTTGCTGCACCCCTGCTCAACTGGTGCACTGCAGAGTCCAGGACCATCCTATGGATGCTTCATCCAGAGCAAAACCTCACCATGGACAACCACAGAGAAACCTTCCCGAATCAGGACTCATAAGAAAGTGCAAGATTTAGGGTCTGCATATGACATTCCTTCTTGTCAGGGACCCTTTAGTTTTAGTTTTGGTTTGAAGCAGTCTCCACTTTCCATGACAGTGCAGACAGTGCAGCAGCTAGTCTCAGCCCAGCCCAGCATTATCTGGCTGTTTTCAGATAACAGAACTGATGCATCTGCAATAACTTGCATGATGCCCTTAACCCTGCTCTTACAGCCCTTGTCTGCCTTGAAAGAGCTCTATGTAAGGGCTGAAGCCATTTTATAGCAATTAAGTATGTGCCATTGGGCTATACCACAGGAGTCTAGACCTGCAGAAGGAGATGAGGATCACGTCTGTTTGCAACCTCACACCCAAACCTGCCCATTTCTTCTGAGCAGTGGGACTGATGGTGGACTCAGTCGGGGGACCTGACGTGACTTTTGGGAAGCAGTAATAGAGCTCTGTGGCAAATACCCTGCCACTGGTGGCCCAGAAAGTGTCAGTGTCCAGACAGTGGTACAAAGTTCCTCCTTCTCACCCAATTACAGACCATAAATAATCAGGTGCCTGCCTAAGGCTGTAATTGATTTGGATGCAGATTTAACTGTACATTTTCTGGAACCTTCCTGTCTCTTTGGTCCCATCCACAGGAACTTTCAGACTGACAGTCCATTCTAGGACAGGAATGGGCTCCTTTCCCACAGAGCACCAAAAGGTTTCAAAAGGACAAAAAATCTCCAAACCTTAAAATTGAGTGAAGGTCACTAATCGCAAATTCTGCTCTGGGAAAAAAAGAAGTTGAATTGCAAATGAATCAAGGAAGAAATTAATAATTATATAATTGTGAGATAAAGCATGGATTTGGACCAGAACTACTCCTTCACTTTGCAGAATATACTTTGAACTTTGCACAGTATGATAAAAAGAGAATTAGGCACTGCACAGTTTTGCAGGAGACCTGATGACCTGGCTCCCAGGTGCAGTAAAATTGTGTTTATCATGTGGACCCTGGAGCTGCAGTTCATGTTCTACGCAGTTCTTGAGAGTTACAAAGTCTGTGTCTGTGGCATTTGAAAATGCAGTGTGATGCAGCAGGTTGAGGGAGGGGATTCTCTTGCTCTGTTCCACGTTTGTAAGACTCGAGTTGGAGCAGGTCCAGAGGAGCCCCTCTCTTCTGGAGATAGGCTGGGACACCTGGGGGTGTTCAGACTGGACAAGAGAAGGCTCTGGGGAGACCTTAGAGCCTCTTCCAGTGCTATAGGGGCTCCAAGGAAGCTGGAGAGGGATTTTGGACAACAGCCTGGAGGACAGGACAAGGGGGAATGGCTTCCCACTGCCAAAGGGCAGGGTTAGATGGNCTTGCTATGCATGGTTGAGAGAAATAAAGTCCCCCATGAAGAGACATATAAACAATATTTTACTAACCCTTTTCTTTTTGGGGGTTGTTCAGCCTGGAAAATAAAAGGTTTGGGGTTGACCTGATTGTAGCCTTTTAGTACCTGAAGGGCCCACCAGGAAAGATGGAGAGAGATTTTACAAGGGCGTGGAGTGACAGGACAGAGGGAATGGCTTCCCACTGCCAGAGGACAGGAATGGATGGGATCTTGGGCAGGAATTGCTGACTGGGAGGGTGGTGAGGCCCAGGCACAGGTTGCCCAGAGAAACTGTGATTGTCACATCCTTCGAAGTGTCCAAGGCCAGATTTGAGGGGACTTCTATGATTCCATTAAAAGTGTGGCACCAGGTGTGAGAAGTGGTTCTTTCTGACCTGCGCAATGCATTACAGGTTAGATCTGTTGCTTTGCCGAGAGCTGCAGTTCTTTTCCCACTGCAAAATTCTTAGTGCCTACCCAAGTGCCTGCTGTGGTGTCTCTACTTTTAGGAAGACATGCAATCCCATTTCAGCTTTAAGGGGATTTAGGATCCTGTTAGATTATTGCACTTTTTTTCCCCATAGGAATTATTGGATTACCATCATGATAGTGTTTTAAAAAAGGGCAAGGATTTACTTTTCCATCGAAAGTTTTGTAATCAGGGTGACTCATCACCAAAAAAAAAAAAAAGCTACAAACATTACAAACATGATCTTCTTATTTATCGTTAGGTGAAAGCAAACAGGAGGTACATGAAGGTGTTAGATGAGAGCATCCTATTCCACTTCTCTGACAGGCCTTAGCTGAGAGGAGGTGGAGAGAGCAGGTATCAGGTGACTCCCAAAGATGGAAAAGATGTTTCAGAGTATGAGGGTGTGGATGCATCTATATCACAGCTGAAGCTGAAGCTGAGCAGGGCATTTCCATCCTCATATCTTCCAGCCCTGGGTAGTGGATCTGAAATGAAGACCCAAAGTAGAACAAAATATACAAAACATTACATAATCCATGAGCTGGGGAAGGCAAGGGACTTGAATGAATCTTCGGGTTTCTTCAGCTCAGTCTTCCCCTTCACAATACCAAGGCTTCCAGAGGGACAGATGTAGAGGACACAGCTCTTATCAGGCACATATCTGATTTACCTGGTGGCAGCTTGGTGGCCATCATCACTTTCCAATATCTGCAGACAGACAGTCTTGGGCTTGGGTGGGATTTTATGTACCAAGTGACTGTTTGCACAAAGACTTTTGTTCTCTTGTCTTCATGCCAAAACACAGGGTATAAGGGAGGTGGGAGGTAGAGGTCAAAGCTGGGCACTAACTGGAGAAAGTCCCAAGTCATGGAAGTCTTAGAGAATGAAATAGAGCATTCTTATAAAACTCATGATGACACCGAGTTGAAAGAACTGAAAATCCTCTAGAGTCCAAGATTAGAGTTGAGATTGAACCTGAGAAGTGGAGGAAAGGGTCCAAAATCAATAATAAAAAACTCAGTAAAGAGTAAAATCTTAATCTATTAGTATAAATCATGGACACAATTAAAATGGGGAATCATTAGCTCAAGATAAAGCTATTGGGGACTGTACAGACTGGACATAGGACCCTTTTTGCTGCCATTGCAAAATATCAGATGTCATCAGGGGGTATAAACAGGAGTTTTGGGGTAAAACAAGGCTATTGTCATTGCAGAGATCAGTCTGACTCCAGAGAAAAGCAAGACAGCAAAGGGATAGAGAGCTGATCCATGAGAGCACTGTGAATAGAGTGAGATTCATCAGTCTTTTGGGAGGAGGGGGACATGATGGCCTTTGGAGAAATTGGTGGTTGATACAAGGGAAGTGCTTGGTGTCTTTCCAGGTTCCTGGGGCAGATAGAAAAGAAACCACCTCTGCATCAGAGGTGCCTTCACACTGATAAGTTCAGCAACAGGCCCAGTGGAGGCTCCATCTCAGGACCAAAATGCCTCTCCAAATGAACCATTCCTCTCCCAAAGTCCACCTAATCCAACTATGCTGGCTTTTCTTTCAGCACAGTGCTGTACAGCTGCCTTCATCATACTCTTCTTCACTCGTTTTTGGCTGGTCAGTGCCCTCTATGCTGCATGGTGGTTAATAGACAGGGAGAAACCCAGCAAGGGTGGGCGACGGAACCACATCCTCCGGAACTGCATCATGTGGAGGTACATGAGGGACTATTTCCCCATCACGGTAAGTGCCACCGGTCCATTGGCTCTTCAGTGCTTCAGGGACCAGCTTTGTCCTTAGAGTCTGGATACAGCCTGGGGCCAGCAGTCATGGCATGGAGGGCTGGAATTTAGTGTTGAAGATAATCTTCCCAGCTCCCAGATTACTCAAAGACACAGTAAAAAATGGGGATTACCATTTTTACAAACCACATCCTTCAATCATCTGGCTATTCCGCACCTATTTAACTTTGCTGCATTCCAGCTGTTAGGGAAATCTCACCTTTGTTTTCCATGTCTATATTGCAACATTTTTGCCCTTCAGTTTGCTCAGAATTTACCCAGTGGGCATAGGGCCAAGTTTTAACCAAAATCCAAGAGATCCTGGGTGCCCTGCAATGTCAGTATCCTGTTCTGCTGAGGAGGGGGATGGATGAGTAAAGCTGGGGGTGCACTGGGCAGTCTCACAGAGCTGCTGTTCTCTTGAGAGAGACTTCTGTGACACTCCCTGATTTACTTAATGTATGTGGCTGGCTTTTGCCCTTACTCTTTTATCTGGTATCCCCTTGGCATGGTATGGATGCATGGAGCAGCAGCAAGTCCTGCCTCAGAGCCATCACAAGTTGGTACAAATCTGAGCAATGCAGCAGAAGAGCTCACGGTTTGTGCAAGGAAGAGAGCTTCAAGGATGGACTAGGTAATGGGAATTTCTAAGAAAATTCCTTTAGGAATACATTGCCTGTTGAGAGAACTCAGATGGGAAGTATCCAGCTGGTCAGAGATCACCTGGAGTCAGAAGCTGGGTGCTGCAGTCTAGGATAATGAACTTGGGAGCCCAAAAAGCCAAAGAACCCACCAGCCCAAAGGAAAAATTAAGAACCCAGCCTGAGAGTCCATCCTGCATGGAGTTGGGCCTGGAATAAGGATTAGGGGGAGCCAGAGCAAAGTGAGGATCAAAGTGAGAGCTTTAAACACTGCTTTTAAGGGAACCCTGTGCATGTTTGCTGTCTTGGAAGCAAAGAGAGGTTGGGATGAACATCTGATTTCTGGGCAGTGTGAATTTGCTGTGTGCTGCCATACATGGAGCACACCAGTGCTGAGCCAGGCCACCACAGTGTGTGCAAGGTGCACTTTCTGCGGATACCACCCCTGTGCAAGTACCATTTTGCTGTTGGATTTATCCCCCTTGGAACTGACTGCATTTTAATTAATGATTTGAGAATTAGAGTCAGGCAGGACCCAAATGAGCTTGAGTGTTCTTAAAAGAGATGAGAAAAACTGCAGTGAGAAACCAAGTCAGGGTGCAATGCATTGCCCAGGGAAGTTATTTCTGCTTAATTTCCCTGCATTTTAAACCTATTCTAATCTTTTGTTGTTGTTGTTTTGGTTGGGTTTTTTTGTTTGGTTGGTTTTTGTTGTTGTTTTCCATTTGTCTGTTTTTTGTTTTTAAATATGCCCTCATTATAGTCCTTCAATTGGCCTGGAATTGTTTCAAAATCATGTAAATGTGGCACTTGGGAACATGGATTAGTGGTGGTCTTGGCAGTGCTGGGGTAATGGTTGGACTTGATGGTCTCAGAGGGCTTTTATGACCTAAATGAATCTATGATTCTTCAATTCCAATACATGACTGAGCTCAGCTGAATTATAATGTTGTGGAAAATATGCCAAAAGGGTTAAAATTAATCTGTTTGAGCTAGAGTATGTCTGAACAGATAACCTGTGATGCCTGCTATGTTGATGTTGCCTACAGAGTGACTTTGGATGCTGTGGACTGCTCTATATATGCTATGTTCAAAAAGCAGTCAGTAATCTATCTGCTGCTGCCCAAACCCTATCTCCATTTTCATAATCCCTTCCTCATCATTCATCAGTGCATCTTTATGATGAAGGATACACCCAGCATTACAGTAAAAACTAATTCTGTCCCCATGCCAAGTGAATGGACATCACTGCTTTTTCTCCCCAGCCCCATCCCATCCTGTCACCATCCTCCCTCATGCAGCCAGGGTACTTTTTGGTAACCTCAGATGAGGAAGGTGAAACAGGGAAAGCGTAAGCACAAGCTTGACAATATCTGTCTCTACCACAGTCCTCAAACAGAAGTCACCATCTTTCTTGCTGACCAAAAATTGGGGCTGGATGCTTGGCTTAGGCAAGACATCTCACCTTTGGATCGCATAACTTGGGTTATGAGTCCGTTATAGCAAATTAAGGTCTCAGATAATTTTTGGGACTGTTGTGTTTTTTTAGGTTTCTCAGTGAATTTCTTCCCGTCGATATCAGGGAGACGCTGGAAGGGGGAAGGGCGGCTTTTTGGGTGAATAGTCAGCTATCAAGACACAAAAGGAAGTCTCCTGGCATTCCACTGAAGTTGTTATGGGGCTGGGGGGTTTTGGCTGAGAAAGTGGGCTTTTCTGTTCAGCGTCTTTCAGGAGTTGCGGTGTGATGCCACCACGAGTTGTGAACTCGGACCCGAGACTTGGTGGAGGTGGGTCTTACCTGCCTGTCCTCCCTCCCATGAGGGGATTGAGCAGAGTGGTTGCGCGGTGCTGCGGGAATTTGTGCACTCGGCTCCACGACTGTGCTACGCTGCAGTTCGGCACTGCGATCGAGTCTGCCTGCTTCCCCTGCTCCTGCCAGCTGGTCCTTGGTAGTGCTGAGATCGGACGCTGCCCCTGAGTTTGCAGAAGGAGCAATTTCCTTCCCGACCTCCCAGCGCCGGCTGAGGGGATCGTGGCACTCTCCCTCTGCCTCGCTAGAGAGGCCAGCACCGCCTGTTAGCCGTGATCGCAACTACACTATAAAGAAAAAACCGTAGCTGGCGGGGTGGAAGCTTCTGTTACTGCATTGCGGTGTGTTCTGGCCTGATATATATATATATGTGTGTATATATATATATAGTAGTAAAGAACTGTTACTCCTTTTTCTACTTTTTCTATCTTTTTTTTTTTTTTT